>MU106451.1:0-87914 GCA_012274485.2 Sinapis alba
TGTTGGTTCCGCACATGGCATCAGAAGATTGCAAGGTGGGGTCCTATAATATGCCACGTAACACAACGTTGTTGGTGAATGCGTGGGCCATACATAGGGATCCAAACTTGTGGTACGATCCGGATTGCTTTAAACCAGAGCGGTTTGAGAAAGAAGAGGAAGCACAAAAGCTTCTGGCGTTTGGATTAGGGAGAAGGGCATGTCCTGGATCGGGTTTGGCCCAGCGAATCGTAGGGCTTGCTCTCGGATCATTGATACAATGCTTCGAATGGGAGAGAGTTGGAGATGAGGAAGTCGATATGAAGGAAGGAAGTGGTAATACAGTACCCAAAGCAGTTCCGTTGCAAGCCGTTTGCAAGGCTCGTCCATCTCTACATAAGATTCTCTCTTAAAACTTTTAACTTGGAATATATGTGACACACTGAAAGACAGGAGATTTGTCCTTCAATATTTGTTGTATTTACTTTCAAATCTCAATATATAAGAGGGATTGAGGAAACCCTCTCAACTATGTCACATCCTTTAATTAAATTAACCAATGAAAAATTTCTATTATATCATGTCATCTTTATTTTGGTGTAAGTTGATATTCGTGTGGATTGATAAAAAAATCTAAGTGACCCATATCAGGCCCACATCTCTTCTAACCTAATGCATCGCTGGAATCGAACGTCACAGTAATCCTTATAGTTTCGTATAAACTGACGTTATCAGCACCACTCTTATCATTCATTGGTTTCTTTACTCTTTCATTCATGGTTTCTTTTCACCTTCCCTTTGTTTCTCCTCCTATTTAAACATTTTCATTGAATCTAATATCAACCAAAATCTACAGCCTCCATAGAAGAAGATAAGTTTTGGATGCTAATCCACCAACTATGAACATGTATGATTGTTTATCCCTTTTTATCTTCTATAGGAGTCCAAAAAAATCTCCCTACCCACTGACTCATACCTGATCCGACATGGGGCACTGTGATGCAAGTTTCATATAATCAAATCAGTTTTCAGCAACAGAGAAGAAAATGGCTTTAAGGGTATACAATCTTTTGACTTTTTGATGGTTTTAATGAGAAAACCTTTTTGAGATATGTTTCCCTTGCAGTTGATTATGGAACGACTTTTCGAAGAATAGAATCACATGCTTAGAGAAACCTTCAAGATTGTATACAACGAGACAAGCGTGTGGGTAACTTATAAAGATCTCAAAAAATTTCTTGAAAAATTTGACATCAATGGTCTTATGCAAACACAGTAAATAAACTTGATTTCCTTATCCCATTATATAAGTTTACTTATCAAAATATATTTATGAGTTTGCATCATATAAATTGTCACTTGATTTCCCACTCAGATTGAAATACCAATGCTTCTGGGAATACCCAATAACAAGAGATGCTTTTGGATTTTGGACTGTGAGGTTGTTTCAAAAGATGGAGGTGTGGATGCCCGTGTTGCCCAATTTGTGGAATGGGTGATGGTTCTGTTGTCGTCATTTCTATTTTCCAGGTAAAATATGCATTTGTATATTGTTATGTTCTGGTTAATGTATTCTTATGTGTAATTCTTTTGCTTCAGAGCACAATGAATACTTCTTTGGCAATGGAAGCTTTCTTCTCTGCTAGCTTATCCCCTTTTCTTAGCAAAACGATTCGCATTAGGTACATATGTTCACTTGCGTTCTCTTCCTGGATCTTCAATAGCTTGATCTGTCTTAAATACTGAACTCAGGTGTTGCATAGTTTGAAAGTTTTTTACCATGAAAATATTGCACTTACACGGGAAAGGTGTCGTGGTTCAAAGTCAGAGGCTGGTATCTGCTGGTAGGAACACCCAATGCAAGGACAACCTAAATTTTTAGCAGTCCTGGAAGTGCTAGAGTTATACCTCCATCTTCTGCCTCTTCTTCTAACACTGATTTTGAAATCATTTTTACTTGGAAAAGGAAATCGCTGATGTTCAGCTTATGATTGATTTTTATGGCCTCAGCACAGGTTTGAAAAACATGTGATCTCACAGTCTTCGGTTAGCCATAAAAGACCAGTTGAAAGGCATGCTTACTTTCTACATACCACAGGACACCGAACCACTAGGAAAATTCGACTGAATATGGGAAAGCACCATTCTACATACCACAAGAATATGACCAAGGACAAGCTAAGAGTAGGCACAAATAACGACGAGGGATGGAATGCTTCGCGTCTCTAGGATTCAGAGATTAATTAATTAAACATGGTGACAGAATCAAGCAACTTCATGCTGAAAGTTATGATGACCAATTGGGTCGTGATTCAGTTCTATACGTGAACAATCCTGGAAAGGTTTGTCCTGGTAGATTGTGTACACCATCGAGGCAGCAGCTCTTAATTACTTTCCCGACAGATACTTACAGCTTATGTTAACCTAGCATGGATCAAAGTGTTGTTAAGCAGCTTAGGGGGTAGTTTAGGAGTTATAAATAATCTTTGTCAAATCATAGTTTTTCAAATTTCAAGCAGCTTAGGTTTCTTTGTGTTAGTATGGAACCGATCTCTACATTCTGCTTCAGATACTCCTTCCTGTGCTGTTCATATGATCAGTTTTGAGCACAATCGCTGTAGACATGGAGATACACAAGAACTACAACAATCCTGGTGAAGCAGATTGACAAGACTATCAGAAAACGAATATAATGTTTGGTTTGGGAGGGGGATTAGATAAGTGAAGCAAATCTAAATCTCTGTTGTACTTGAAATTAAAACGACTTTTGATTAATACAATTTAAAATTCATTCAAAGAAGAAAAATTGTGTTAGTCGTAATCTTTGGTCATTTTGTCTCCACTGTAATGGCTATTTAAAATATATTTTTAATAGTTAAAAATAATTTTATAATGTTCAAAAATTTGTCAAGTAAACTTGCATTAAAACCGTAAGAACACATTATTATTGTTGACAATGTAATGTTGATGTCACAAAAATACCATCCACTGTGAAATAAATAACCTCACTGTACATTAATCAAGTTATCACATAGTCATGTGGACAATAAAAAGTTACACGAAAGACAAGAAAAATTGGGAATGGTCTTAATCTAATGAACCATCAACGTGTTATAGACCTGCGGGTTCGATTTCTTCGGAAAATTTGAAATTCGGTTAGTTCAACTCGGTTGAAATCTTACCAAAGTGAACCGGAAAAGTTTGATTCGGTTCCGTTTTCGGTTAGTTGGGTATCAAATATTTTTTACTAAAGTTGTTACACATTTGTAAAATTATATATTTATATGAAATAAAGATTATTTACCTATTATTCAAATAATAATTTAAAAACTCAAATCAAATGATCTATAAGCAAATATATAATATACATAAGATAATAAAACACATTTATATTTTATTAAATGTAGAGTATTTTAAATTCTAACAAAGATTTAAACTTGATTTCTAAAAGATTAATAGAAACATTTAATATGTTTACATATAAAATGTAGATTAAAATAGAAATTAATGATATTTCAAACAAAAATATAATGATCCAGAAAAATAAATGATATAATATAAACAAAAAACTTATTTTGTAAAAATCTAAGGTTTAGGTTATACTTAATATTAAATTATATACATTTGTAGATAAATAAACCGCACCTAGTGCGGTAAAATCTCTAGTGTATAATAGAAGTTGTTTGTTACGTTGGTGATGAATAATCAGTTATATTGGAGCTTAAACCAAGTCGAGATTAACAATTGGGTTATATGGCGTTGATTAATGTCCTATTAATTATTACTCAATGGTTTACAATTATTAAACCGGTTATCAGTTGTAACGGACTTTGTTTAAATATAAAAGCAAAGCTCACTGTTGTATATGTTATCACAAAAAGAAATATTGTATTAGGGTTACAAACTTTAGGTTACAGCCATCGCGTGATCTTGGAGAGTTAGTGATTTGCCTTGCCACGCCCAGAGACGTAGCCACATCGGTGAACTCTAGGTAATCAATTAATCTTTGTGTTCTCTGAGCATTTCCGTGAGAGTTTTTTTGTTCGTGTGTAACGTGAGTTTGAGGTTGAACAACGTCACAGTTTGTGTCAAACGTCAAAACGATCTTTAACGATAAAAAGTGGTATCAGAGCTACAGGTTGTTGAATCAAGTTTGTTGAGCTTGAGGCTATTGAATGGCAAATGCACTCATCAAGGTTGAGAGGTTCGATGGCAAAAGAGATTTCTCCTTGTGGAAGAAGCGTATGGGGGCTCATCTTTTAGTCTTGGGGTTGAAGGATGTGTTGTTGGAGCAAACATCAATTCCAAAGTATGTGATTAAGAAAGACTTGGATGAAGATGTGTTTAAAGAAAAAATGAAAAGAGAAGAGTCGCAGAGGTTGGAGAGATCTGAGAAAGCGATGAATCTTATCATCCTTAATGTTGGTTATCACGAAGTGCGGAAGATCGAGGCATGTACTAACGCTGCATTGACTTGGTCAACGTTGGAAATGTTATATCTCTCTAAATCTATACTGAATAGGATACACCTGCAAAATAAATTCTACACGTTTAAGATGAAGGAATCTCAGATGATAGATGACAATATTGATTATTTTGTGAAGATAGTTTCAAATCTGTCAAGTGTGAATGTGAAGGTATCTGAGGGAGTTCAGGCTATCCTCCTGATGGAATCACTTTCAAGTCAGTACAATTACTTGAAGGAAACACTCAAGTATGGAAGGGAAACATTATCCCTAGAGGAAGTCACGAGTGCTGCTAGATCAAAGGAGCTAGAAATCAAGGGTCAAGGGATTATAGCTCTGGTTCCTTGCTGAGAAACGGTGAAGATTACTTTGCTCGTGGCAAACCTGATAAGATAGAGATGTCAGGTTCTAGACTCACGTGTTGGTATTGTAAGAAAGAGGGACATTTGAAGAAGGATTGCTATGCTCGAAAGAAGAAGTATGGTAATGATGAATCTGGAGAAGCTGATGTTGTAGTGGATCAAAAAGATGATGCCTTGTATGTATCCGACAATCGGCATAGAGATGAATGGATTCTTGATTCAGGTTGTTCCTATCACATGACATCAAGAAGAGATTGGTTTGATAAGTTTCAGGAGTTTAATTCAGGACAAGTGTTGTTGGGAGATGAAAATGCTGTTGCAGTTCATGGAATAGGAACAATAAACGTAAAGACCTAAGGAGGAACAATTAAGGTTCTCACAAATGTGAGGCATATTCTTAGGATCAAAAGGAACTTGATCTCTAATGGTACTCTAGATATGCTTGGTTTTAAACACTCAGGTGGAGAAGAGAAAACCAGATTCTATAAAAATAGTTAGTTGGCGCTTTAGGGCACCTTGACTGGCTCACTCTACTTGCTCGATGGTGAGACTGTTGCAGGGCAAGTTAATATCAGTGTGCAGAAGCAAAATCTGTCATTGCCCAAGGATGAAACTAGTCTTTGGCACAAACGACTTGGTCATCTTAGTATTAAGAGTTTACAAATACTTGCTAAAAGAGGAATCCTGGATAAAAGAAAGATAGGGGTTCTGGCTTTTTGTTAAAGTTGTGTCATGAGAAAGCATAAGAAGTTGAGTTTCCATATGATATAGCCTATTTATTACCAGTTTTAGGCCATGTTATAGGCTCTATTTAGAGTATATTATGTGTGTCTAGGCTATGTTTTAGAGTATTTACAGGTCCATAAACGTTTTGGAGATATATGAGATACAAAGAGCTTTTGGAGCATCTTGAGGAGAAGAATACATAGCTGATCATCTACGGAGTCGACAAAGCCATCGATCAATGGAATACACTTGGTGTTGACCGATGATTAAATCCCAAGATTGATCGATGTAGCACATGTGCCATCGATTGATGACAGCCGATGAATAAAGCCCAAGTCAGAATGACAAAAATACCATGGACGAGTTTTGACCTAAATTTAGGGTTTTATATTTATGTCTTGAGAAAGACAAAAAAAAGAGAAGAACTTTAGAGAGAGAGAGTTTTAACACATCATTTTAGTTCTATTCATTTTGTATTAGGAGATAAAGGAGAGACTCCTTCAGAGTTCTCTTGAAACTCCTTTGGTTTTTATCTATTTTATATTTCATATCTATTTCATCTATGATTTCTATGACAAAGATCATGTTTGAGTAGTTATTAATTAGATTTAGGGATGAATGATAGCAATCATGGATTAAACCAAAAATAAGATTGCTAGGTCAAGTTAATATCCATCAATTGAGTTGTGCTTAATGCTTGCATTTTAGAGTAGCTAACTAGGATCTCGATGATAAGAGATGGACAACTACGAGAGTAGGTTTTGTGCCAGAATAGATTCTGTTGAACTATACTGTTAGGAGCATGCAAGAGCTGGTCTAATAAGTCTGGTGAACTTATCAAATCTCGCCAACACTTCCTTCTGATTTCACCGTCGATCGACACCAGACCTTAGCCGTCGATCGACACCAGACCTTAGCCGTCGATCGATGGTCTTTTCTTTTGCTCGCATACGAGAATTGGAGTTAAATGGGTCAGAATAGTTAACATTTGAGTTCTAGTATATTTACATTTCTGTGCTTCATATCCCCTATAATTCATTTAGCTTGAAACCCTAGATGTAGCATATTTACATTCAAATTTACATCTAGTTAATTAATAGCATATATCTATATTTGTATTAGTAGCATGTTTCAATATTGCATCCTACTTCTTGACAAGGAATATTTCCTTAAATTTATTGTTTACCACCAATATATATATTTACCTAGCTTAGTCTTCAGAAATAATAAACCTATTGTTATCCTTTGCTCTTTGTGGATTCGATCCCTAAGTACTATACCTGATCTCTCTTGGTAAAAGTATTATTGTGTGTGTTAAGATTAGGGTTAATCTGATAATTAATTATTGAGGATATTTATACCCTGCTAGAACAATAAACAACACACCATGTCAAATTTGACGCCGTTGACGGGAAACATTGATTGCCATTAGATTTAATTTCTAGGATTTAGTATAGGTTTATTACTAATTTTAAGTTACTAATAATTTTCTTTTCATTTGTTATCAGGTACATGGAAAGAAGCACCATAAGCATTAAAGGACAAGAACTAGCATTATTCTCTGACCATGACAGACTTGAACACATGATCCACAAAGAAAGACGACAAGCATCAATCGACAACACTGGTACCACATCGACTGACACTTCTTCACGGACCGTATCGACCATCACCTGAACTCCACCATCGACCGACATTTTTCACTTAGCATCGATCGACATCAACCTACACGCATCGATCGACATCAACCTACTCACATCGACCGATACTGATAACTTAGCATCGATTAACGTCAACCAACCTGCATTTTTTGACAGAAGCAGACGAGTTCAGATGGTTGCGACTCTAAAACTGATTAGGGATGAGAATGGAGACCTGCATGACCTCGAGGGTCATCTGTGTAATGCAGCAGGTCAAAGAATCAAGGAGACTGGACATAAGCACCACATCAACGCATTGATTGATGATGATTTTTGGCAGGAGGTTAAGAGAGAAAATCTCCAAGAAGGAGATTTTCGTGTGGAAAGCTCCATGTCATTCGGCAGTTTACATTGTTGTCGATTGACACCAGGTAATGAACATCGATCGACAACAACTCCTGCAGCATTAGTAGCTTCGTGTGAATCGACTAACGTTGATCGATACAAACACAAGACAATCGACCGACAAAGAGATAGGAGCATCAATCAACGAACCCCATTCAGCGTCGATCGAGAGATGAGGAAGCCGATTCAACTGCCAAGCATCAAAGCGAGTTTATTTGTGTGTCCAACCATGACAGCTTCAACACAAATATTGACACGTCTGAAGCCACAGATCTTGATAGAGAAGATGAGAGACATTCCAAGAGGAGGCAAAGGATCCCCAAACATCAAGGCAGAGAAGCCAATAAAAAAGAGATGGGTAGTTTTGTTAAAAGAGTCTCCAAAATTCCTTTAGACATCCCTTTTGATGAAGCTTATTATACACACAGGTTGAGGATGTTTTTCAGGGAATCAACGGAGACAGAAGGGGATATAGAGATCATATTCAATCATCTCTGAGAAAGGATGAAACAAAGGACTTGTCTAAAGAAGAAAAGTGATTTTAGGAAGTTTGCAGTGCCATATTTGATCAAAGGGCAACGAATACCCCAATGCCCTCTGTGATACTGGATCATCAGTAAGCATCATGCCAAAAACTATGGTAGAGGAGCTTAACCTGAAAGTGGAACCCTCCAATGATTCTTTCACATTTGTAGACTGCTTAAAAGTAAACTCATGAAGGATAATAAAAGATGTTCCAGTTCAGATCAACAACACTCTAGTCTCAATAGACTTCCATGTGATGGACATCCAGATTGATTGGGACTCTTCACTACTACTTAAGAGAGCATTTATGGCTACAGTGGGAACCATCTGCGATATGAAGCAAAACAAGTTGTATCTATCCCTAATTGATCAAAATATTTCTATGAACTTTTCAAGAATAAGAGCAAGGCTACTCTTATTAAGTTGTCTAATGATGCAGAACTTGTGGCCACATGTTTATGCAATTATGAGTTCAACGAGGAGCCTGATGATGGAGCATCGATCGACACCCAACCCAGAGAATCGGTCGACGCGTTTGCTGTTCAGCAATCGGTCGACACCCACCCTTCATTATCGATCGACAGCCTAATCACATAACCGATCAACACCTGCCACACAGATGGAAATTACACCCCATCCTACTTTGAGTACGATGAAGATTATAGAGAATAAGAGCGAATCGAGTACAGTGGTATTACAATGGGAGAGGCTGGTATTTTCCTAGTTTTCCATCAACTCGGGAAATCGACATCGATCGATGGCAACCATTCTCCATCGATCGATACTGACGAAGAAGCATAGTTGGAACCAGATTAAGATGATGGCAGAATGTTTGCAATGGCCAATGGAGCTGTAAATATGTTCGGACAACAACTTGGTAATCAAGCATCGATCGACAGCCACCATACAACATCGATCGATGGAGAAGGGGAGCTGCTTGAATATCACGACCTAGTATCGGATGATGCCAGTTGGGCGAAAGTGGATAAACGCGCATCGATCAACGCACATCATTCAGCATCAATCAACATTGAGAAGCAGAAGAACGATCCGATCCGTAATCTTAGATTGATCGACAACAGACAGTGAGCATGGATCGATAGCACCTTCCAAAGTTTCACAAACTTTGTATTTCAACTGCCTATAATCTGGAGAGTTCAGAATCGATCGATGGGACCCACCCAACATCGATCGACGGTTGTATGGATCATGGTATGAGAGCCTATGATGCTAAGGGCAGAAGAACTTTCCAATGGGAAAATAAAGATGAGTATGACATCTACAGAGATGAGAATGGTAATGCACAAGCTACAGACGGAAGAGTAGTGAATGTGCAAGCTGAAAACATCAGAGCAGTTCTAGTTCTAGAGAGAGCTACTATGTTTGAGCAGAGCTACATATGTTTACCAGAATATGCAGCAAGGATCAGTATGTCTATAGAGAATCAAAAGACATACAACAGAGCAAAGATTGATGAAATTATGCATGAGATCTACAAAGCTCAAGAGATGTCACTAGATGAGTTCTACACGAGGCTTGATGATGTCTACTATCCTATAGAAAAATGTCTCATTGGTTTGACTACACACATGGATGAGATGAAGCAAGATTTGGATACTATACAAAGACATCATGCGATTAGGCCAGACGAATGAGCATCGATCGATGGCACCCTACGACCATCGATCGAACAGTGAAGCCAACCGACATAAGACAGCAGCAGAAACAGAGGGACCAACTTTCTACCAAGGTTCAGAAGCGCTACATGACGAGCTAGGGACGATCCGGTCAGAGTCACAGAATTATTCCGCAACCTAGACTAGTTCATCCACTAACACATCCCGCTAAATACGAGGCTGAAGGCTTTGCAACCCGTACCCAGACTTAACGGTACCGTTAGATCGAGGCCTAAGGCTTTTCAACCCATACCATGACCTAACGTTGTCTTGGTTCGGACTAAACCAATATCATCTTGGACCCGTTAATTTTTAAGATGTAAATCTAATTATTTTAAGAACATTTGCAATATTTTAGGGATCCCAAACCCAATAAAACGCAACGGAAACATAAATCTTTTAAGAATCAAACCATAGCCCAATGCACTGTAATTCTACTCTGGTGGCCTACGCGTCCAATCTTCTACAACCTGATCTCCTGAAAAAAGACAACGAGAGTTGGGTGAGTAACATAAGGTCACTCAGTGAGCTGGGTACCTCTACCCAAGACCTAGTAGCTAGCCAAGACAACCCAAAATAATAATCAATCTAGCCTAAGAGCAGAAACAAAGCTTAAGGCTAATTCCAAAACCACACGACTAAGGTATGCTCGACCTTAACCTAGTAATAATAATAATAAACATGGCCACACGACCATCAACTCAAACGGATCCCTAATCTAAAAATCAAGACTCGATCAACACCGTATCTCGGTGCTAACACTGACTCGAGGGTTCCACAACCCTCAACACAACACAAAAATACCAACTCGACACACTATACTAACACAAGACGACTTAATACTCTAACATGGGCTCCGGTGATTTCGTGTTCATCCTCTCTATCGACAACATCCTAACTTCCCACCACAAAGGCCAGAAAGAAGGAACTTTCAACCGACCGCGGCCCACGGTCATTCGGGTCACCGCGCGACAGCCCACAGTCCTTCAGGTCACTGCCACATTACACCGTCGTGTAATACTCAGCCATAGGCCATGACCCCGTCTCTCTGATTCATCCCGATCCAGCAAATAAGGGGTTTCCTTGAACCCCCTGGGTACGAGGTCGAGGAACACTAATCATCCCTAAATAAGCCTAGTATTGGCGGGTTATGCACATACTGCCGGCCAACACACTCGACACGCTATCCCTAGGAAAGACCTAAGGAACAAGACTCCTATCAAAACTCAACAAAACTAAGGAGCCTACGACAATAACCAAAAGTACTAGTAGTCTGGCCTATATGGCATAGGACCTGTAGTACTAACATAACACTAACAAGGAAATCGGCCTATATGGCCTAAGATCTCCTCAACACAAACCCTGCACAACAATAAACACTACAAGCTACCAAGCAAGCAAGCAATCATACTAATATCTGTAAGGTATGTCTAATCAATAACCAACCAATAAATAAATAAAGCAAGACATGCATCTCAATCCTAGGTCAATTTAACTTAATTCGTAATTTATCATCATACACCAATTCATGCATAATTGTATCCGATCATCCTAGTCCTACTCAGGTTATTAACTCAGTCTTAATTCCATTCATCTCAGCTAGCCCATGCTAAACTGAGTCCAATTCATAAATAAAATAACCCTAAGGACTCTATCATGCAGCAGCGTGAGCATTCTACTCTATATGAATACTCGAACTATCCTAAGTTCGAAGTGGAACTCAATCAAACCAACTCACAGTGTTCTAGCAGCTGGTTGATCGGAGAGAGCTTATAACAAAACCCAATTCTGACGTCTTGAATGGACTGGACTAGACTGATCTGAACTCGGACAGAACCTCCTCTAGCTTTTGGACAGTCTTTCAGAACTTCTCGGCAGAATATCGGTCTTCGGAAATGACTATACTTCTAAAGCACCTTACTTCTTTCTCTCTCTCTCTAGGCCACGTTTTTAACTTGCTTTGGTGACAATGGGATGAGTAAAAATGGTGGAGGGTGGCTGGGTATATATAGGATACTCCGGCGAGTAATATCGTGCCACACCGGCGACTATGTGTCTTCCCGCATTCTTCCGGTCGCATGAGTGGTGACACACGACACACACATGGCGGACAGCATGTCCTGGGTCTCATGCAGGAAGACACACCTCCACCCAAATTTCAGGATGCATGCCTGCGTTCCATGCAAGGCGATACACGAGCTGCTACATGTCGCAGCACATGCACCGGTTGCAGAAATTGCGACACTTCGTGCTATAACGCGACACCTTGTGCTACAAGGTTTCATGCAGCATGTTCAGCTCCCATGCAGGGTGACAGGTCGTGTTTTGGTTGACAGATAGCTTGCTAAACACTTGCCACCACGTTTTGATCCCATGCAAAGAGACACCTCGAGCTTCTCCGATCATTTGACTGATTTCGGTCCTTCTGGTGAGTTTTTGTCCCGCGATTAATCCTGAATATTTTTCTGCTCCCATTATGATTCTCTGAATACTTTTAATAAACTCCAGATGAATTCTGATATCCTCTAAAAATTATTCTTGGGCCTCCGGCTTCCTCGAGAAATTTTGTAATACCAAAATTAGGGTTTTCGCCCAACTTCGGGTTTTCTCATCATGCTTCAATCCCATCGTGCTTACTTCCCTTCCTGCTTACTTCCCATCCGGATTCCGAATTATAATGTCTCTGGAATCATATTCCGCTGATAGATACAAAGTTTGCAGAAATTTCATGGCTAAGAAACGTCGGGTTTCTTAAACGTCGAGCTTCTAAACCGTCGTGCTTCCAAAAACGTGATGCTTCTAAAACCTTCGTCTCATCAGTCAAAGAAACTTATAATAATGGTAGAGCAGCTTACTTCAACTCATGATTCACTCACGATCCATTCTTCGACTACATCGTACTTCGAAACTTCTCGGTTGATCCCTATCGCCCACGATTTGGCATTTTATCCCGAAGGGCGGATTATCACAGAGTCAGTCAAAACCTTGTGGGAATTAGGACCTTATTTTGTGTTGATCACTAACCACCTTGTGCTTTAGTTATCTTATTCAGTTACCTTAGCAGTGGCGAAAGACACACATGTGGACCTAGAACACCCTGACATTATCTCATTTGGTTCTCCGGAAGCTTTCGGCTTGTCGAGGTTACACTGGAAAGACCTTGCTCCATTTAACTTGAACCTAATCTTGATTGCAATTCTTCTTGTTATGGGCATTAGATCAGGGAAACGAGAACACACTCAAGACTTCTTATTCTTCTTACCCATCTTGCTGATCCTGAGTGGCTAGCTCATTTTTAGCTAGTTCTCACGTGCTGGTATTGTAAGAAAGAAGGACATTTGAAGAAGGATTGCTATGCTCGAAAGAAGAAATATGGTAATGATGAATCTGGAGAAGCTGATGTTGTAGTGGATCAAAAAGATGATGCCTTGTATGTATCTGACAATCGGCATAGAGATGAATGGATTCTTGATCCAGGTTGTTCCTATCACATGACATTAAGAAGAGATTGGTTTGATAAGTTTCAGGAGTTTAATTCAGGACAAGTGTTGTTGGGAGATGACAACGTTGTTGCAGTTCATGGAATAGGAACGATAAACGTAAAGACCTATGGAGGAACTGTTAAGGTTCTCACAAATGTGAGGCATATTCTTAGGATCAAAAGGAACTTGATCTCCACTGGTACTCTAGATATGCTTGGTTTTAAACACTCAGGTGGAGAAGAGAAAACTAGATTCTATAAAAGTAGTTAGTTGGCGCTTTAGGGCACCTTGACTGGCTCACTCTACTTGCTCGATGGTGAGACTGTTGCAGGGCAAGTTAATATCAGTGTGCAGAAGAAAACTCTGTCATTGCCCAAGGATGAAACTAGTCTTTGGCATAAACGACTTGGTCATCTTAGTATTAAGAGTTTACAAATACTTGCTAAAAGAGGAATCCTGGATAAAAGAAAGATATGGTTCTGGCTTTTTGTGAAAGTTGTGTCATGAGAAAGCATAAGAAGTTGAGTTTCCATATGATATAGCCTATTTATTAACAGTTTTAGGCCACGTTATAGGCTCTATTTAGAGTATATTATGTGTGTCTAGACTATGTTTTAGAGTATTTATAGGTCCATGAACGTTTTGGAGATATATGAGATACAAAGAGCTTTTGGAGCATCTTGAGGAGAAGAATACATAGCTGATCATCTAGGGAGTCAACAAAGCCATCGATCAATGGAATACACTTGGCGTTGACCGATGATTAAAGCCCAAGATTGATCGATATAACACATGTGCCATCGATTGATGACAACCAATGAATAAAGCCCAAGTCAGAATGACAAAAATACCATGGACGAGTTTTGACTTAAATTTAGAGTTTTATATTTATGTCTTGAGAATGACAGAAAAAGAGAAGAACTTTAGAGAGAGAGAGTTTTAACACATCACTTTAGTTCTATTCATTTTGTATAATGAGATAAAAGAGAGACTCCTTCAGAGTTCTCTTGGAACTCCTTTGGTTTTTTATCTATTTTATATTTCATATCTATTTCATCTATGATTTCTATGACAAAGATCATGTTTGAGTAATTACTAATTAGATTTAGGGTTGAATGATAGCAATCATGGATTAACCCAAAAATAGGATTGCTAGGTCAAGTTATTATCCATCAATTGAGTTGTGCTTAATGCTTGCATTTTAGAGTAGCTAACTAGGATCTCGATGATAAGAGATGGACAACTACGAGAGTAGGTTATGTGTCAGAATAGATTCTGTTGAACTAGGCTGTTAGGCGCATGCAAGAGCTGGTCTAATAAGTCTGGTGAACTTATCAAATCTCGCTAACACTTCCTTCTGATTTCACCGTCGATCGACACAAGGCCTTAGCCATCGATCGATGGTCTTTTTTGCTCGCATACGAGAGTTGGAGTTAAAAAGGTCAGAATAGTTAACATTTGAGTTTTAGTATATTTACATTTACATGCTTCATATCCCCTATAATTCATTTAGCTTGAAACCCTAGATCTAGCATATTTACATCTAGTTAATTAATAACATATTTTTATATTTGCTTTAGTAGCATATTTCCATATTGCATCCTACTTCTTGACAATGAATATTTCCTTAAATTGATTGTTCACCGCCAATATATTTATATATATATATATATTTATCTAGTTTAGTCTTTAGAATAAGAAATCTATTGTGTGCTTTTGCTCTCTGTGGATTTGATCCCTAAGTACTACACTTGACCTCTTTCAACAAGAGTATTATTGTGTGTGTTAAAATTATGGTTAATTTGATAGTTAATTGTTTAGGATATTTATACACTGCTAGAACAATAAACAACACACCATGTCACCATACATGAAGGCATGATTCAGGTGAAGCTTTGAAGTATGTTCCTGATCTGTGGGGTTCCACAAATACAACTCCAAGCTTGTCACAAAAGCAATATTTTATGTTAATAATTGACGATTTTACCAGAAAAGTATGGGTATTCTTCTTGGTAAATAAGAGTAAATCCTTCAGCAAGTTCAGAGAGTGGAAGAAGCTTGTTAAAAATCAAATCAACAAGAAGGTTGCCTGTCTCAGAACCGATAACGGTTTGAAGTTCTGTAACTCAGAGTTTAATGGTTTCTGTAAAAGTGAAGGCATTGAAAGACACAGAACTTGTGCATATAGCCACAACATATTGGCGTTGATGAGTGGATGAATAGAACAATCATGGAGAAAGTAAGGTGTTTACTTGATGAATCAGGCTTAAGAGAAGAGTTTTGGGAAGAAATTGTGTCTACAAATGTTTACTTAATCGACATAAATCATGCCTCTGCGATTGATAATGAGATACCAGAAGAGTTGTGGTTGACAAGAAAACCAGGTTATAATCACCTACGGAGATTTGGATCAGTGGTCTACATACACAAGGATCAAGGAAAGTTAAAGCCATTGGCGATTAAGGGTGTATTCACTAGATATTCAGATGGTACAAAAGGGTACAAAGTGTGGTTGCTTGATGAAGAAAGATTTGCCATCAATAGGAATGTTGTTTGTTGGAGATGTTGTGTTTAAGGATCTGAAGAAAGAAACTATTGCAGGAGATGTTTCAGGAGATCATGTACTTGTTCAACATGAAACTGTGTTTAAAACAGATCAAGCTTCATCGAGTGCTGGTATGGATAATGTTTCAGGTGGAGATAATATTCAGACTGAAAAAGGCTCAGAGGATTCAAAATCAGAGTCAGAACATGAAAAAGTTAACGGGAGTTATATATTAGCCAGAGATAGACCTCACATGCAAATTGTTCCACCTTCAAGGTTTGATAATTATGGGGTTACTGCTGCATTTGCGCTTATTGCAGCTGAAGATGTGGTTGTAGGTGAGCCTCAAGACTATCAAGAAGATATTAAAAATAATGAATTTGATATGTGGAATAGGTCTATGGGAGAAGAGATGGATTCTTTTTTCAAAGAATCAGACTTGAAATCTGGTTAAGAGACCTGAAAAGAAGAAGGTCATCGGGTGCAAATGAGTGTACAAGAAGAAACCGAGGTTAATAGAAATAAATGATCCAAGATACAAATCAAGACTCGTGGCTAAGGGTTACTCACAGAAGGAAGGTGTTGATTATCATGACATTGTTGCACCTATGGTAAAACATGTGTCCATAAGGTTGCTATTGTCCATTGTGGTCAACCTCGATCTTGAGCTTGAACAACTCGATGTTAAAACAAGATTTCTTCATGGCCATATTGAGGAAGAAATTCTTATGGAACAGCCAGAAGGATTTCGTGTGAAGAACAAAGAAGACTATGTGTGTCATCTGAAGAAATCCTTGTATGGACTCAAACAAGCTCCAAGGCAGTGGAACAAATGCTTTGACAGTTTCATGAAAGAACTTGGGTTTAAGAGATGTGAGTTTGATAATTGTGTGTATGTGAAAGAAGTGACTACAGGAACATATGTCTACTTACTTCTCTATGTAGATGATATGTTGGTGGCTTCTAAAAGCATGGTGGAGATAGAGAAGATTAAAAATTTGATAAATGGACAGTTTGAGGTGAAGAATTTGGGTTGTGGTAAGAGGATTCTAGGCATGGACATAGACAGAGATCGTGCAAGTAGAATTTTGACATTGTCTCAGTCAAGCTATGTTGAAAAGGTGCTTCGAACGTTCAACATGAATGATGCTAATATGGTTATTACTCTTGTTGGTTCTCATTTTAAGCTGAAAGTTGTAAAGATGGAGAACAATAAACAGAGATGGATAATGTGTCTTATTAATGCCATAGGAAGCATTATGTATGCGATGATTGGAACAAGATGTAATCTCGCGTATGTTGTGGGGTTAGTGAGCAGGTACATTTCAAGACCGGGTTTGATGCATTGGGCTGCAGTTAAATGGATGCTGAGATATATGAAAGGAACAAAAGATCACAATTTAGTGTTCAAGAATATGGAAAACTTCAAGATAGAAGGTTTATGTGATGCTGATTTCTCATCAGATTTGGATAAAAGGAGATCGATTACTGGTTATGTTTTCTCAGCTGGAGGGGATGTCATTAGCTGCAGGTCAGGTCTGCAACCTGTGGTAGATCTTTCTACAACAGAAGCAAAGACATAACGCTTGTGGAAGCAGTTAAGGAGGCAATTTGGCTGAGAGGTTTGTTTGAGGAAATGAGTTTTGAGCAGTTAAGGAGTGCGTTGTGTTTACCCAAGAATAACTTTCATCATGAAAGGAATAAATACATCAGCAGGAAACTACATTTCATCAGAGATGTCATTGAGAATGGGGATGTAACTGTTGAAAAGATCCACACTTCGAAGAACCCTGCAGACATACTAACCAAAGTCGTTCCTGTGAAGAAGTTGGAAGCGACTCTGAGGGTTTTCGGAATGGCCAAACACTAAGGTGTTTGGTGTTTTGGCTGGAAAGTACATGATTTGGCAACATGATAGTTGCAAATAAAGCTGATTAGTCATCAAGGTGGAGATTGTTATGTTGGTGATGAAGAATCAGCTATATTGGAGCTTAAACCAAGTCGAGATTGATAATTGGGTTATATGGCGTTAATTAACGTTCGGTTAATTATTACTCAATGGTTTACGGTTATTAATATGGATTTTACTAAATCCTACAAATCAATGTAGTAAAGAAGAGTGACAATCCAATCCTAAGTGATTTCAGCCGATGAGAATGCAAGTCATGCTTAATCTAAGCAATAATAAGGTGATGATGTGAATTAAGTAATCAGAACAAACAAGACAATTAACTAATGATTTTCAAGAAAGATAATAGGGGAACCCATGGATAAGGATATTGATTTTGGGTGATCAAGTTCTAATCAAGGGTGCTAAGATAAACAAACAATCCAGTTTTATAAGCCTTGACTTAATCAATAAGTTAATCATTTCCCAAGGTATTAACCCATTTGCAATCAATGATTAGACATCAAATCTCTTTGGCCTAATCTTGTCAACCAAGCATTAGAAACATGTCTACTAGCTATCTAAGCTACCTAGCATCAAATCCCTTTGGCTAAGCAAGCAAATAGCTTAATAACTTTGAAGACATTTCATCAAACACCTTCCGGATGTCAAATGTCTATGATCTAGATTTTAGATGATCAGTCTAAATCTAGCAGTAATATGGATGTTAGAAAGGAAGTTAAGGTAGAAGGTTTGGGAGATTTTACACATGTCAAAGCTACCACAAAGAGACCTCACTCAAGCAATAATATGGATGTTAGAAAGGAAGTTAAGGTAGAAGGTTTGAGAGATTTGCTTGGGTTAGCAAAGAGTGGTAAAATGGTTAAGAAAACCCAATCTTAAGCCATGAGAGTGCTTTTCAAACCCCTAAGCAAAAGAATTAAGTTCAATTTCAGCTCAATATTCATGGAGTTGTTTTAGAAATCATGCTAGTTTCACAAAGGTAGGTTTCTTCAAGAAAGAGCATTCTATCAATGAGTTTTCCAAATTTGAGAGAAAGGTAAAGCATGAAACAACTACTTCAAAGGACCTTAATCTCAATCTTAATCATGAAGTTCTACAAGGAAATTTCATCATAGTCCCTAACGCATGATGCAAGTTCTATATGCTCTCGACTCAATCCAAAAATGCAAATGATGCAACTAAATGCTTCTTTTGTGTTTTTTGAAAATTTCAGTTTTTTGATTTTTTATGCAAATATGTATCTACAATGCATGACTTCAAATCAAACACTCAAATGATTAGATACTTGGTACCTCCCCCACACTTAAATCACATAGTGTATGTGTGATCAAGAGAGAAAGAGATACCGAAAAGAAAACTAAATGCAAAATGAAAGGAGAATGTACAAAATTCGGTTGAAGAGGTACCTCAAGGCTTGGTGAAACCGAGCTGTTCGTCTGTGTCAGAAGTAGGGACAAATGGCGTTTCATCTGATTCAGCAAGAGGTAATGGAGGAACTGGATACTTTTGCCGCCTTGGTCTGCGCTGACGAAGCTCGCGGAGAGAAGCTCGCGGTTCCTCATAGTAGACTTCAGTAGCGCTCGTATCTCCATGGTAAAAATGTCTATGAATGTGAACCGGTTCTTCTACATCTTTAATGGCATCTCCATCATCCTCCATAGGATCATCTGTAGTGATAGGAGTAGATGCTCGGGATCTCCTCGGTCTCAACGTCAAGCTCTTCAATTTCTTAGCAAAGTAGTTCACATATTTCACCAATTTTGCAATGGTTCCCCCACTGCAGTGACCTAATCTGCTTGTGTGCTTCGAGGAGGGGACCATCAGCAAGAGCTTCACTATAAGGCGGAAAATAGTAGCGGGATCTGCCATAAATGGGGGTTGGTGGCCCCTGTTCAGCTTGTTCCTCCTGGTGAGAATCATCAACAGCGTGTTTCTTCTTGCTCTTACTGATCTTCATTGGTATCTCATGAATCTTTGGGTTGTACAAGGTTTATTGGGGAGGATTGAATATGATGTTATCTCTCTCAGCTACAGATGTGAGTTCCTTATTTGGAAGAAAGATCAAGTCAAATTCATCATCTTCCTTTCCGATTCGGTAGCAATACACCCATGGTCTCCCACTTTCCCATCAAGAAACTCAATGTTGGTGAGGAATGACTCATCCATCAACACATATCCAACATCAGCTTCGGGTAAAGGGATATCCAATGCTTCTAAAAGTGGTGTGATAAAGCCTCCTATGCTCAGTTGTGGATCCTTACCCCGCTTTGTCCATGCCCAATCTTGGTAATGAAGTAGACACTTCACAAAAATCCCTACAATTCACGGGTAAAAGTCTCCCTTCCACCATGTACCAGTTTGTTGTTTCGAAACCTTTCACCTAAAACTTTCTTAAGGCCTATAGTGAGGAAAGTTAGCTCATCCTCGACACCTTTCCCGGATCCTTTCGGGCAAACAAGGTGCTTGACAAGATCCTTTGGACATAGCAGAAAGAGGGGTTTCAAATGTTAGCACCCTTGTTTAGCTTTGTATCGTGATTTCCCACTGCAATCACATCCCATAAACTGAAAGTGCCATCCTTAACACCTCCTAGCCTTGAAGCATGTCTGTCCAGGAATCCCATGATTTCACTGATTTTCTTGAAAGACATTCGATAAGTTTGCCTCCCAATTCTGAATCTTATGAACCCATAACCCTCATCTGGATCCGGTTCATCTGAATAGAATGTAGCCTCAAGAGAAGAAATGAATTGGCAAGTGGCTACTTCATATCCGGGTTTCTACAAAGCCAACAACCGCTCTAAGCCCATGTTGCTTATTAGAAGCCTCACATAATCATAAATACCCAAACGCTGCAGAACATGAGGATCGGGATAGGTTGTCGGCATAAATGTCATGGCCTTGATGAGCTTAGCGATTTCTGAAGGTGGTGGCTTCTTCTTCTTTGGTGCTCTTGCTCTCTTTTTATTCGGAGCTGGTTCTCTGTCTATTTCAGATTCACTAGAAGCCTCTTCCTCAATGGAATCCTCTCTCACTATTTCCTTCTTCCGACTCTTGGCTCGAGAGGCACTTGCACTTCCTCCTTCTCCACTTGTATTCACTGAACCTTTCTTTGGCACATGAGATGGCTTTGATGCGTCAACACTTGTCTTTACCATGGTATACTCCTACAAAAGAGATACTCAAAGAGAGTGTGAGTTAACAAGAAACTTGAGAAGCATCCTAAAGTTATTCAAGAGATGATTACTTAGCACAAGCTTAATCACAGAACAAAGCAAACTTCAACTAACCACAAGCAAATAATCATCATAGCTTATCTTCAATTGTCTTGAGAACTTAACATGAATTCAAAATATTTATGAAATGAAAGTTGCTTAATCATGAAAGTTTCTTATTTACACTCATGAAATACTCACAATCACCATCTTAAAACATCAATTTAAAGATTCCTCAACATTTTCAAAAACCCCCAATTATCAAGAACCCTAACTTCAAAAACTTGCAATGCACACAATTTCAAGTTGAAATTAATTCGGTTTCCTACAAACAAACAACTCATATGACTTCTACTATCATTAGGAACCAACCATTATAAAAAGATTTGAGCTTTAAGAAATTTCAAATTTTCTTCAAACCCTAGAATTTGAAAGGCATACCATTGATTTTATGGTAAATAATAGAGAAAACGAGTTATGGGAGCTAAATAAGCACAATAAACCCGACAATTAGCAACAAGAATCACTGAATTTGGTGAAGAATTGAGAAGGTTGAGTTGTTGAAGAGTTGAGGAGAAGATGGTGATGACATTGAGGTTTTTGGGAAGAGGGAAGTGAAATGGGGGATTTCTTACGATGAGAGGGAGGTGAAAACCGGTCAGCATCGGTTTAGTCGTGATTATGGTTCGATTTAAGTGGGAAAAAAAGTTTACGTGCCTCGGCTACGGGCATCTTACTACCGCGGGAACAAGGCGGGATAGGATTGTTTGTTTCGGGGGCTGCTGTAGTCGCGGTGTGGGACCGCGAAACACCCTGTGTGATCCTTCTGGAGCTGGCCGCGGGCACAACAAAGGCACGACGAGAGGCCGCGGTTGGTCAGATTTTTCGTGTATTTATTGACGTCGCAAAATCCGGCCGTGAAATACCCTGATCTATTTCGCCAAATTCACGTTGCGGGTACAGTTTGTCCGCGGTTATTGGCTGCGAAGCTGGGTGTGCCGCCACAGACTTCTTTTGTATGTGGTTGTTGGCTGTGGTGGTCATCTTCAAACACCACAATTAAAAGTGTATAATAGAGGCATGGATTATAAATTTGCCATATACAAAAAGAAATAAACAAGAACAAAATAACTCAACAAAAATATATACAAGGATAGTTACGGGATTTTCTCCCAAGTGAGCTTGTTTTAAGTCTCTAGCTTGACTTCCTTTCTTTTGGCTAGGCGGAAATAGAACCGGAGAGTGGAACCGAAATTCCTTCCTCCTCTGGTGTGAGTGCCATGTAGAGCTTAACCCTCTGTCCATTCACTGTAAAGTCTCCACCATCTTTGTTCCATAACACAATTGCCCCATATGGCCTAACTTCCTTGATCTTGAAGGGACCGGACCATCTTGACTTGAGCTTCCCGGGAAATAACTTCAGCCTAGAGTTGTAGAGTAGAACTTGATCTCCAGCACTGAACTCCCTCTTTAAGATTTTCTTGTCATGAAAAGCCTTGGTCTTCTCCTTGTAGATTCTTGAGTTCTCAAAGCATCAAGTTTAAATCTCATCAAGCTCATTAAGTTGGAGAAGCCTCTTCTTCTTGGCACTCTTGATGTCATAATTCAGCAATTTAACGACCCACAATGCCTTGTACTCAATCTCTACTGGTAGATGACAATCTTTTCCAAACACAAGGTTGAAAGGAGTGGTTCCCAAAGGTGTCTTGTAAGCTGTCCTATAAGCCCAATGTGTGTCATCAAGCTTGCTAGACCAACCTTTCCTTGTAGTCCCCACAGTTTTCTACAAAATAGCCTTGATTTCTCTGTTGGAGATCTCAACTTGACCACTTTTCTGAGGATGATAAGGAGTTGCCACTTTGTGCTTCAGACCATTCTTTTTGAGAAGGGTTTCAAACAGTTTGTTGATAAAGTGAGAGCCTCCATCACTGATAACAACTCTTGGCACCCCAAACCTTGGAAAAATGATGCTCTTAAACATCTTGAGTACAACTCTAGCATCATTGGTGGGACTTGCTATAGCTTCCACCCATTTGGAGACATAGTGTACAGTCACAAGAATGTATGTGTTGCCAAAAGAAGATGAGAATGGTCCCATGAAGTCAATACCCCACACATCAAACACTTCTACCTCAAGAATTGGGTTTTTAGGCATCTCATTTTTCTTGGCGATGTTTCCTCTTCTTTGGCATGAATCACACCTTGAGAAAAAGTCTTGAGTATCTTTGAACATGTGTGGCCACCAAAATCTAGCTTGTAGCACCTTATCAACTGTTTTGAATGTAGCAAAGTGACCTCCATAGAATGATCCATGACAATGGGTAAGGATCCCTTTAACTTCTTCCTCAACCACTAACTTTCTATAGAGTTGATCCCTACAAAGTATGAAGAGGTAAGGATAATCCCAATAGTATCTCTTCACATCCTTGTAGAACTTCTTTTTGACATATCCTTCAAGGTTCAAAGGCTCTCTTCCACAAGCCAAGTAGTTCACCAAATCAGCATACCAAAGACCTTTCTCATCAATTGTCTTTACCTCTTCAAGCTTCCTACCGGTTTCACAAACTGTTATCACTGCCCCGATAGCCATACTCTGCTCTTCTGGAAGCCCTACATCAATAGGAAACCAACACTCAACTCTCATTCTAGAAAAATGATCATCTACTCTGGGGTTGTCTTTGATCTCAAGATCAAACTCTTGTAGTAGCAAAATCCACCTCAACCATCTCGGTTTGGCATCTTTCTTGGCTAAGAGGTGTGTTGGGGTCAAAAGTGATTATCTCGAAAACACCGACTAAAGTTACCACTTCTAGAAGTAACTTATCGAAAAATTAGTTTGGAAAGAACAAAAGCACCTCCAACCTAGGTCGTCATATGGCGACCTACACTCGCAGTGCATAAGTCGCCATATGGCGACCCACACTCACAGAGCACGGGTTTTCATATGGCAACCCACACTCGCAAAGTGGTGACCCGCACTCGCATAGCACGGGTCTCCATATGGTGACCCACACTTGCAAAGCATGGGTCTGCATATGGCGACCCGCTCTCGCAAAGCGTGGGTCGCTATATGGTGACCTGTGCATGAGAGCACGGGTCATTATATGGCAATTTGCACATGCAGAGCACGGATTGCCATATGGTGACCTAGGCCCTCTGAGTCTGGGTCTCCATATGGCGATAGCGACCTAGGCTCTCCGATTTCGGATCGCCATATGGCGACTTAGGCTCTCCGAGTTCGGGTCGCCATATGGCGACCTGACCCTTCAAACACCGGGTCGCCATATGGCGACCTGACCCTTCAAACACCGGGTCGCCATATGGAGATCTCAGATCCCCAAGCCTGAGTTTCCATATTGTTATTTGTGTCTTTTCTTTGTCTTCCTCTTAGAGTCACGATCAAATTGGCCCGAGAGGCCTAAAACGCGACTAAAGGCCCGCTTACATTTTTATAGAAGACCAAGCCCAGCAGTGTTATGACGGTCTATCTTTTTATTCACACAAAGATAAATATCGAGAAATCAAAAGATAAATGTAAAGTTTCCGAAGATAACCATGAAGATCGAGAAAAAAGAATATTCTCGGAAAGGAGATAAACTCGACTTAGGGTAAAAAAGGAAGAGACAAACCACCACAAGAGGCATATATAAGGAGAGCTAAGGCTGAAGGCGAGGGGCATCGGGAGATTAGGTCTAGAAACTACTGTTAGCTTTAGGAGAACTTAGAATCTAGGTGGTTAGACTAGCAAGTAGATACTTATAGCGTTTTCTACTTTGTTCTTTCGTTCTCCATTACTGACAATTTGTCTATTTCTTCCCGCTGAAACTCTGTAACTCTATCATTATCAGTCAATAAAATGCCTTAGTGCAATTTACCTAAGCGTTTGGTTTAACTCTCTCAAATAAGAGCGTCAAATCATAGTATTTAGGGATCGACTCCACGGAGACTCTGAGATTATACAATAAACCTATTATCTTTGAAATAAAGCTAGAAGAATATGAATAAAAGCAGTAAATAATAATGTAAAGAAGATTGTAGTTTCTAAAAATAAGGGGGATTAGATTCAGGTATTCTTTCAGGTTTATGAATGCAACTAATGTTTTATCAGAGATCAGATAATGTTCTTAAACTCAAACCAAAACCACATATATAATCATTCAAGTCTTTCATATAATGATTACTAAAACATTTCCTACCAGGTTTCCTACTCCCGTGGGTAAATCCTATGGGAGTAACGATCTATGCCTTTTAATGTCGATTGATGCTACTCTGAAACAGAATTGGGTTAAAGGTTTGATTTGTTCTCTAATCACCTAAATCTACTTTCGTACGGCTTTAGTTGATTAGATCGTCTAAGTTTTATTCAGGAGGTTGACTAGGCTCGCGCCTACACCAAACAATCCTAAGATCTAAATCTAGGGTGACCAATCCTAAGGTTTAGCAATAAGAACAACTTAGATGAAGAACATGATAGATCTCTAAATAAACTTCAAATCAACAAAGCATAATTAACCCTCTAAGAAACCTAAATATAACAAGGAATTACTCAGACATAATCATGAAATACACAATGAATAACTGAAGTAATTGAATAGAAAACAAGATGAAAAACAAAGCAAGGGAGTTCAAGATCTTCTCTCAAAAGGGTTTAGATCTCTCTCTCTCTCTCTCTCCGATCTCTCTTCTCTCTTTAAGTGTAGCTTGTAAAACGTATAAAGAACTCTCTGCCACAAGGTGGCTGCTTAACCTAATATATAGCCTAAGACTCGTTTTTGGCCTCTTATATAATTCTTGGAAGTTTCGGGTGAAACTTGTAATATCTTCAAATCTTCATTAATATCTCAGATACGCCAGGTATCGATCGACACTAAGGTGTAGTATCGATCGACACTGCTAGTAAGAACAAACTCTGACTTCATGTCTTCAGGGGTCTTTCTTCAATTGCTCCAAAATACTCCATAAACTATACTTTCTTCCAACAAGTACCTAGACCTGTAACGTGTCTAAAACAACTACATTTGCATAGTAATATGTTAAATAAAAGACTTATATCATGGTGGAAAACAGGTAAAAACCATGACATATCAACTCCCCCGGACTTATCCTCAAGCAAAACATAGAATGTTCCAATCGAAGAAGTTCGAAAATGTGAGGACTCACCAGTTCCTTAGAGCACCACCATTGCCATAAACCTATAGCAAACATATTTGAGGCGTTTTCACTTATTCAGCTCAAGCTTAGCAACCATGCCATACCATAACACTGATAGAGTTCCACTGACAGACCCCTCCACTAACTTCATATCTTGCATAAAATAAAGTGTAGGCTTTGTCTTGGGAGTATTGATCAAGGGACACATGGATTCAACTCAAACAAGCTGTCAGACAGTCTTTTTCTAATTCCTTTCGTTTCTCTTTTTCTCTTCTCTGAATCTTTTTACTTTATTTTCTCCTTTTTTCTTTTCAAAGTGTAGGCGAATAGTGTGATCATGGAAAATTTTCCTACCCTCGCTTTGCGACAATTTATGATCATTCCTTCAAGAATTGGAATAATGGGGTCGCGGGAGACACTCCTACCCCTCCGCATCTCTTGGGAAATCATTTCATCTTTCCTTTACTTTATATATAAATGTCGAAGAAAGGAGAATAGGGGGATCAGAATTATAGACTCTTACCTTCCAGACTTGCAGGAACAACCCGGTTTAATGTATCTCAATCCCCAAAATAAGCAGATAATGTTGATTAGGTTGGAAGTCAGCTTTGGTTCCTTCGGGGATTCTAGCAAGTATGGATGTTATTGGCGGTTTAGATCCACTTAAACTTTTCTGATCCAATATCCTCTAAATGGTGCTAGGATTGTAATTAAGTGACATCGCTCCGAGAATCAGTTCATGATCCTTTTGACTCTGTTTTGACTCGATAAAGCCGTGATAAAACATTTTTATTTTTATAATATTTTTTTATGACACTAAAAATCCAAAATAGAAAACAAAGTTAGTAACTACCTCCCCCAGACTTAAACGATATTGTCCCAGTAAAGCTCAGTCTGAGATTGGATTAGGAAATAAATAAATATGAACTTGCTATTAATTGAAATGAAATGATGTACCTTTTTGTCGTTAGTATCGATCGCCACCAGACTTGGTGTCGACCGATGCTCTCTCGACCGAACGAAACTGCTCTCAAGTTAGCGAGTGGGAATGTTCTGAATCCCCTCTTTGGTTCATCAGTCGGCTTAGTTAGCACTGTTAGACATTCAAACACACGATAAATAGCAAATGAAAGCAAATAGTTAATAATCAAGCATAATAAAATAGAAATATGTCTAAATATCACAGCAAAATAAAAATATTAAACATAAGTTTTTAAGGGAAAAGAGATGGAGGGCTAGTCCACCTCGGTGTCCTCATCGTCATCGGGTCGGGTGGTCTGAGAGGGTCATGCTGCTGCTGATGGTGATCTGGCTCTGGTACGTGATCTACCCATGCACTGGCATCTCGATAACGCATGTACTCTCGCCCAGATGGCGTGCAAAACGTCGAAGAAGATGCGATGTGCTGCTCCGGAGTCACCCACATGTGTCTTTGGAATGTCTAGAAATTCTTGGAATGGAGCAGTAGAAGATGACGGATCGTATGGGGAGTCTGGAAGGTAATCACCTTGCTCCTATGGTGTGGCTGCGGCAGGAGGTGCAGCTCGTCTGCGATGTCGGGTGGAAGGGTTCCTCAGAAGGCGATGGTCGGGATGGAACCCCAATCTGGTGCGGTCATTGATATAACCTATTTATTACCAGTTTTAGGCCATATTCTATGCTATATTTAGAGTCTATTATGTGTGTCTAGGCTATGTTTTAGTGTATTTACAGGTCCAAAAATGTTTTGGAGATATATGAGATACTTGGAGCTTTTGGAGCATTTAGAAGAGAAGAATCTGTAGCTAATCATCTAGGGAGTCGACGAAGCCATCGATTGATGGATTACATCTACCCTCGGCCATGATCTAAGCTCGAGAGCGATCGATGCAACATACTTGCCATCGATCGATGATCAAAGCCCAAGTCAGAAAGACAAAAATACCATGGATGAGTTTTGACCTAGAATTAGGGTTTTATATTTATGTCTTGACAAACACAAAAAAAAAAGAGAGAGAGAGTTTTTACAGAGCATTTTTAGTTTCATCTTGTATTAGGAGAGAAAAGAGAGACTCCTTCAGAGTCTTCCTGGAACTCCTTTGGTTTTAATATTTTATTTCACATCTATTCTATTCATCTATGATTTTTGTGACAAAGATCAAGCTTGAGTATTTACTAATTAGATTTAGGATTGAATGATAACATCTATGGATTAGCCCAAAAATAGGATTGTTAGGTTAAGTTAATATCTATCAATTGAGTTATGCTTAAAGCTTGCATTCTAGAGTAGCTAACTAGGATCTCGATGATAGGACATGGACAACTACGAGAGTAGGTTCTGCGCCGGAATAGATTATGTTGGACTAGGTTGTCAGATACATGCGAGAGCTGGTCTAATAAGTCTGGTGGACTTATCAAATCTCGTTCATACTTCCTTTTGATTTCACCGTCAATCGACACCAGGCCTTAGCCGTCAATCGATGGTCATTCCTTTTGCTCGCATACGAGAGTGTATGAGAGTTGGAGTTAAAAGGGGTCAGAATAGTTAACATTTGAGTTCTAGAATATTTACATTTTCGTGCTTCCTATCCATTATAATTCATAAAGCTTGAAACCCTAGATCTAGCATATTTTCATTTATATTTACATCTAGAATATTTCCATATTTTCATTAGTAGCATATTTCCATATTGCATTCTACTTCTTGACAATAAATATTTTCTTAATCTGGTTATTCATTACTAATGTATATATTCACCTAGCTTAGTCTTTAGAAATAAGAAATCTATTGTGTGTCTTTTCTCTCTGTGGATTCGATCCCTAAGTACTACACATGATCTCTTTTGACAAGAGTATTATAGAGTGTGTTAAGATTAGGGTTAATTTGACAGTTGATTGTTTAGGATATTCATTACCCAGCTAGAACAAAATACACACTAAGTCAAATTTTGCGTCGTTGCCAGGGAGCGTAGATGGCCATTAGATTTAATTTCTAGGATTTAGTCTAGGTTTATTACTCATTTTTAAAGTTACTAATAATTTTTATTTTCCTTGTTTTCAGGTACATGCAAAGAAGCACCAGAAGCAACAAATGACAAGAATTGATAGCACGCTCTGACCCTGACAGAATTGAACGCTCAATCCGTAAAGAAATACGACAATCATCGATCGACAACACCAGTACCGCAAAGACCGATACTTCTTCACGGACCGTATCGACCATTATCCAAACTCTACCATCGTCCGACACCGATCACTCTACATCGATCGACATCGACCTACCTTCATCGATCGACATCAGCACACCTTCATCGACCGACGCTAACCACTTAGCACCGATCGACGACATCCAACCCGCATTGATCGACATACACAGATGAGTTTAGATGGTTGCTACCTCGATTTGAGATGAGAGCGGAGACCTGCATGACCTCGAGGGTCATATGTGTAATGCAGCAGGTCAAAGAATCAAGGAGCCTGGGCAGAAGCACCATGTTAACGCATTGATTTATGATGATTTTTGGCAAGAGGTTAAGAGAGAAAAACTCCAAGAAGGATATTTTCGTGTGGAAAGTTCTATGTCATTCGACAGTTCGCATTGGTGTCGATCGACACCCGCCAATAACCATCGATCGACAACAGCTCCTGCAGCATCAATAGCTTCGTGTGAATATACCAACATTGATCGATATAGGCACAAGACAATCGACTGACAGAGAGATAGCAGCATCAATCGATGCACTCCATTCAGCGTCGATCAACAGATGAGAAAGCCGATTTGACTACCAAGCATCAATGCCAATTTGATTGTGTGTCCGACCACGACAGCTTCAACACATAATACTAACACATCTGAGGCCATGGATCTTGATAGAGAAGATGAAGGCCATTCCAAGAGGAGGAAAAAGATCCCCAAACATCTACGCAGAGAAGCCAATGAAAAAGAGATGGATAGCTTTGTTAAAAAGAGTCTCCAAAATTCCCTTAAACATCCCTTTTGATGAAGCTTACTATACACACAGGTTATGGATTTTTTCAAGAAATCAAGGGAGACCATTCACATCAATGTAGTTCACATCCTCTTCTTCAGTCTCATCGTCTCCAGACTCTATTGGTTCTACTTCTGCAAAAGTGACATGCTTCCTGAAAAATTTCTGAACACTATCTAGTTTTGCCTTGACTTCTTCAATCTTCTCCTTGCTCATTTCTGGAGTTGATTTATTTCTCTTAAATTATGTGTTCTTGGTGCTGTTGTTGGATGTCAGATTCTCAATCAATCTTGTAGCTTCTTCAGGACTCATGGTGCTGAAAATTCCTTTGCTAGCTGTGTCCAAAGCCATTTGGTCCTCTAATCCAATACCTCTAAAGAAAGTACTAAGAAGTTGCACTTCGTTGAACTCATGATGTGGACAATCTCTCTGGTATGATTTGAATCTGATCCAGAAGTTTCTAAAAGATTTTAAAGGGTCATGTGAAAAAGTAGCAATCTTGCTACTTAGGTCTTCTGCTCTTGCGTCGTCAAAGAAGTTACGCAAGAAAGCGTTCTTGATTTTAGTCCAGGATGCCAGGGATCCTAGTGGTAACTGCTTGAGCTAATATGAGGCTTCTCCAGCAAGTGAGTACTTGAAGAGCTTACAAAAGAGATAATCTTCATGGATTCCAATCGCTTTAATAACAGTCACTAGATCCTCAAATCGCTCCAGATGATCCATAGGGTGCTCATGTCGCAGCCCATGGTAGGGTGTTTGTGCTACAAGTTTGAAGAAGCCGGGCTTGATTTCAAAATCGTGTCTCTAAAAAGCTGGAGGACGAATGACGGATCTGTTGGCGTAGAACTGGTCTGGACGGTTGTAGTCAGCCAGTGTTCTCTGAGCAGCTTGGGCATTAGATTCAGGTTGAGCTTCTGCAGCGTCTGCTTCTGCAGCGTATGCTTCTGCTTCCGTATCAGGGATTATGGTCCCCTGATTGTCTATCTTCTGACATGCTGCATTACGCAGGTGACCGTCGGGGTCACGCAGGTCTCCATTCTCATCCCTAACCAATATTAAAGTCACAACCATCTAAACTCATCTGCTCCCGTCAAACGATGTGGGTAGGTTGATATTGATCGATGAGGGTAAGTTGTGTCGATCGATGTGGGTAAGTTGCTTGCGATCGATGCTATGTGATCAGTGTCGGTTGATGGTAGAGTTCAGATGTTGGTCGATACGGTCTGTGAAGAAGTGTCGGTCAATGTGGTACAGGTGCTGTCAATCGATGCTTGTCCTTTTTTTGCGGATCGTACCTTCAAATCTGTCAGGGTCAGAGAATACTAGCTTTTGTCATTTATTGTTTCGGGTGCTTCTTTGCATGTACCTGGAAAAAAAATGGAAAAAAAAAATAGTAACTTTGAAAAGTAGTAACAAACCTAGACTAAATCCTAGAAATTAAATCTAATGGCGGTCAATGCTCCCCGGCAACGGTGCCAAATTTAACATGAGTGTGTTTATTGTTCTAGCAAGGTATAAATATCCTAAATCATTAACTATCAAATTAACCATAATCTTAACACACAAAATAATACTCTTGGGAAGAGAGATCAGGTGTAGTACTTAGAGATCAAATCCACAAAGAGCAATGGCACACAATAGATTTCTTATTTCTAAAGACTAAGCTAGGTAAATATATATATATTAGTGGTGAACAATCAATAAAAGAAATATTCCTTATCAAGAGGTAGATATGCAATATGGAAATATGCTTCTAATGCAAATATGCTAATGTTGTAAATATGGAAATATGTTATTAATTAACTAGATGTAAATGTAAATGTAAATATGCTAGATCTAGGGTTTCAAGCCTAACGAATTATAGGAAATAGGAAGCACAAAAATGTAAATATACTAAAACTCAAATGTTAACTGTTCTGACCCTTTTAACTCCAACTCTCGTATGCGAGCAAAAGGAAAGACCATCGATCGACGGCTAAGGCCTTGTGTCGATCGCCGGTAAAATCAGAAGGAAGTACGGGGCGAGATTTGATAAATCCACCAGACTTATTAGACTAGCTCTCGCATGCGCCTAACAGCCTAGTTGAACAGAATCTATTCTGGCACATAACCTACTCTCGTAGTTGTCCATGTCATATCATCGAGATCCTAGTTAGCGACTATAGAATACAAGCATTAAGCACAACTCAATTGATGGATATTAATTTAACCTAACAATCCTACTTTTGAGGTAATCCATGATTGCTATCATTCAACCATAAATCTAATTGATAACTACTCAAACATGATCTTTGTCACAGAAATCATAGATGAAATAGATATGAAATAAAAAAATAAATAAAAAACAAATGAGTACCTGGAGGACTCTGAAGGAGTCCATCATTTCTCTCCTAACCCTAATACAATAGAATAATATAACGCAATGTAATCTCTCTTTTTGTTTATATCTTCTTAAGACATAAATATAAAACCCTAATTTATGTCAAAACTTGTCCAGGATATTTTTCGTCATTCTGACTTGCGCTTGAAATCTTCTGTCGGCGAGTCGGTCGTCGATCGATGGCAAGTGTGCACCAACGATCGACCTTGGTATTTAATCATCGGTCGACTCCAAGTATGTGTCATCAATCGATGGCTTCTTCGACTCCTTAAGTGATCAGCTACGGATTCTTCTCCTCTAAAAGCTCTAAAAGCTCTAAGTATCTCATATATCTCCAAAACGTTCCTAGACTTGTAAATATTCTAAAACATAGAGTAGACACACATAATAGATCCTCAATAGAGCTTATAACATGGCCTAAAACTAGTAATAAATAGGTTATATCAAATCTGCATAAAAGTATCTCAAAAAGTTTGCTTGAAAAGTCTACTTAAGAAGTTTGTCCGAGAAGTCTGCCAAAAGTCGCTATAAAGTCCTCACATATGAAACTTTTGTATATATTAAAATGATTAAAATGATTTGAAGTTGAGATTTTTTTAGAAAAAAATAGAACTTATAAGCTTAAATAAGAAGAAAACAATTACAATAAGTTTAATATATGTTGTTTTTGAATTTAACATAGAAAAACAAAAATTTACTTTATACTAGAACTCTTGAAAATACAATAATAACAAAAAATAAATAATCACAATGATTTTAATTTACATTTTTATTTGGTTTAAAAACACACAAGAAATGAATATATCAAAAAATTAATAATTTATATCTTACTTCATAGAAAGAAAGATAAATCATGAAAAATACAATTTTAAGCTAAAATAATAAGAAAAAAAATCACACTAATTTGAATATATAACTTAATTCAGGTTTAACACATAAAAAACAAAAAAAAAATGGTGAAAAATAAAATTTTACCAATTTTAGTAGTTTGTATAGAAGACTTCTCCAGAAGTCTTTCGGAGAAGTCTGCTCATGAAATCTGAAGTCTAATATTGTCCTCAAATATGAAAACCTACATATCCAAACGTTTAAATAGCTTCAAACCGAAAAATATTTCAAAAAAAAAAACTTTGTATGATTAAATAATAAATAAAATAATCACATTAGGTTGAATCTATAGTTTTTTTCAAATCTAAAATATAAAAAAAAAAATTATATATCCAAAATTTATAGATATATCTTTAAAGATGTTGATGATTAAAAACATGAAATGAAAAACATGTAAAACCAAGATAAAAGTAGTGAAAAACATGAGAAAATGATGAAAAATTGATATAAAGTTTGGTGTTTTCAAGTTCAAAGAGATTAGAGAGAGGATCAAAAGTTTCAAAGTGAGAAACAATATTTTTTTTTTGTTGCAGCCATTTAAGAGGCACATAGTCGTCTGGGACAGCATTGTTGGATGTATTAGAAAACCACAGCTGGATCAGGTAATGGCGCCTTTTGTCAATATGGTCCCTTATTTGCTTGTTGAGTGCGCTGCGACAATTGAAGAACGTTGCAAATACTCACTGGAGCCATTCACATATGAGGTTTCAAATGCACCTCAGTGTGAAAGTGGAGATTGTGGCCTCTTCGCCTTGAAGTACATTGAATGTCATGCACTTGGCTTTCCATTTTCCGGTTCCCTGAATCCCAAGAACAGCAAGGCTATTAGGGAGAAGATGGCGGTGGATATATTTGAAGAGATCCCCGACGCCCATCAAACAGAGATAACTGACGCTGATGTCAACCAGGGCATGTATGATTAGAAGACTTGCTTGTAAGTCGTCTACTACCAGACGACTTATGTGGAAGTCTTCTAACCGTAACCCAAAACTGAAAAACTTATTTCGTAAGCTTATTTTGTATATGTAATTTTTTGTATAAGTCATATTGTAAGCTTATTTTGTATTATGTATTCATAACAAGATCATTGTATATATTTGGAAGTTCGGACTATTTTATATTTTGTATTCATAACAAGATCAAAACAAGATCATAACAAGATCATAATAACATTCATAACAAGATCATAATAAGAAGATAAAAGACTTTCAGACGACATACAGACGACTTCCAGACGACTACCAGACGACTTCCACCAGAAGGCTTCCACCAGACGACATACAGACGACTTCCAGCCGACTACCACAAGACGACATACAGATGACTACCACCAGACGACATACAGACGACTTCCGGACGACTACCAGATGACTTCCACCAGAAGACTTCCACCAGACAACATACATACGACTTCCAGACGACTTCAGACGACTTCCACCAGACGACTACATACAGACGGCTTGCACCAGACGACTTCCAGACGACTTACAAACGACTTCCAGACGACTTCCAGACGACTTCCAGAAGTCGTATAGAAGATCAGTTCTCACAATGTGGAGCTGTATGACCTGTTTCTTTGCAGTTTGAACATCTATAAACCCTGTGTTGCTTCATGGGGTTGTGTCCTCTCATCCTGGAAAGCTCCAACCAAGATTGCCATGTTGATTTCTTTTGTCTTCCCGGTGGACACTTTACATTCGGTGGAAGACATTTCCTTGCCTTAACTTCTCCAGCAGGAGGATATATATTTTGTGAGTATCCTGCAAACAAAGTATCCTTTGAGTAGAACGATGACACTAGGGTAAAAATATGCAATCCAGCATGATTTCCAGCTGCTATGGCATGTGAGCAAGGTATTTTCTCCACTGCATATACACCACAATCACACTTTCCATGTTCCAAATCAACAATACAGTTTCGGATACCTTATGTTACAAAGAATCGTCATCCATCGATTGGTTGAACGGTCAAATGATCCGCGAGCTCTGAACGAACCGCCAATAAGCTTTCAACTTTTCGGCTATGTTCAGATGTGAGACTCAAAGCATCTTCTCTTCTTTTCCAATACCACCTTCCTAGCTTCTCCCTTATAAACTCCAAAAGGAATAGTATGGGAAATCCTCTTGCTTTTTTGAGTGCAGAATTAATAGATTCAGCGATGTTGCTCGTTTTAATGTTGAACCTTTCTCCTTGACAATGAACCCTTGACCATAGAGCCACGTCGGCTTCCTCCAAATATGTTGCAAGAGCCGGGTTTGCACTCCGTATCTCATCCATGTACCGATTAAAATCGTCAAGTGTATGAGCATACGCAGCACCTTTGACCGAGTATAAGAGATGCTTTCCTTTAAAGTTTTTGACAATGTTCTGTCGTAGGTGATAATAACATATTCCTCGGGTTGCCCAAGGAAGCACTTTGTCACAAGCCTTTATAATGCCTACGTGCCGGTCAGAGACTACCACGAAAGCAAACTGATCAGTTATACAAGTCGTCAATTTTGTGAAAAACCATTCCCAAGAATCTTCATTTTCAGCATCTACAATTCCAAAAGCCAACGGAAATATCTGAAAATTGGCATCTTGTGCAGCTGCTACTAACATAACACCTCCATACTTCCCACTTAGGTGAGTCCCATCCACCACAATGACCCTTCTTTGAAACTGAAATCCAGCAATAGAAGCTCCAAAAGATAAAAATAGATACTTAAATGTACTCTCAGAATCAAGTTCTATACTAGTGATAGAACCCGGATTTGATAATTCTATTTGCTCCAAATATGAATCCAAACGCTCATACCCATCTTCTGCTGATCCTCTCACCAATTCCTGCGCATATAACAATGCTATGTATGAGGTGGTGTAATCTAGAGTCATGCCAAACATATTTTTCATCGCATCTTTGATATGCATCGGATTCAACCCATCAATGATTCCAACGCGATCGATGAAAAGCCTACCAACATACTTCGGAGTACAATATTTCCGCACAGCCAGTCGGTCTGAAACCGAACATGTATGAGTGCTTAGATACTTGGTTACTCAAAACGTGTTTGTTCAATGTTTCACACTAGCTCTAAGTTTCCATCCACACCCATAAACACGACAAGTTGCCATAAATAGAGTTTTTGTTGACTTGAATATTCTGAAAGAGAACTTACGCTTCACCGCTATCAATCGCAGCGCTGAAACTAGTGCATCCTTGCTAACAAAACTCTGGTTGACATAAATATTGGTGGCATTCGAGCTTTCTCCTTCACTACCATATGTCTCTTTCAGATCCTCAAAACATATATTATCTTCTTCATCCTCTTCCTCATCCTCATCCTCCCTATAATCTTCACCAAGATCTTCCGCTTTAATATCCTCCTCCCAATCATCATTTTCAGCTTCAGGCAAGTTAACATCCTCCTCCCAGTCATCATTTTCAACCACCTCATCATCTTCTTCCCATTTTTCTGAAATTTTATTAGAATCTTCAGCTTCTATAACCGTTTTCAGCTTCATTCGGCTTGAAACAGAAAGACGTACATCATACATTTTAGTGATCTCGATCAAGTTTCGAACTTGTCTATCACTTGTAACATGAATAGGAGGAGTGTTTTGATGCATCATTGCTTCTGGTAATAAGTAGGTTAACTCCACAACCTCTGCTTCCATGTTATAATCTTCTACAACCATTTCAACAAGTTCGGCATGTGTAGAACCTTCACTCAAAAAGAATATTCTCGCTCCTTTAGCTTTATCAACCACAAAACCCCAAGAGTCGTCTTTCACTGACCATTCTCTGTATACTACAGGTATAGGACATATCATCTGCAGAGAATCAAATTAAATCACATTAGCAAACATAGAAAAGCAATTCAAAAAAGTTAAGAGAGACGACTAGGACGACTTCCACGAAGTCGTCCGAGTGGATGACTTCCTGGAAGTCGTCTACTATAAACAGAAGGTTAATAACATGTATGTTGGTAAGCTCATAAATATCACCAATTAAGTTATAAATTTCATTCAGTAGCCGCAATATTGACTAATATACATGAATTAACAAGAAAATATTATAAATCCATTAAAAATTTTGAAAAAAATGAAAGTTTATTAATGATTGACCTAGACGACTGCTCTGGAAGTCACTTTTTGTTCGACAGACGACTTACCTGGAAGTCGTTTGGAATTCGTCTCAACCGAGTCAAAATTCTGAGAAAATATTAGACGATTTACCTGGAAGTCGTCGATTCGACGATTTACTTGGAAGTCGTCGATTCGACGACTTCCAAGTAAATCGTCTCTGGCCAGTCAACTTTCCGACACAATTCGGTCAATTGCAAAAGTAACATGTTTATTCCAGACGACTTACATGTAAGTCGTCTGAATAAATTTTGATTTTTTTTTGTTAACATTGAAAATCTGGACGACTAATGTGGAAGTTGTCTCAAGAAAATACTAAAAAGTCAAATGCAAAACTAACCTCTGCGTGTCAGACGACTTACAGGTAAGTCTTCCGACGTACAGTTCAGAAAAGAGTTTCGATTTTATACCTTCAATGACTGAGGTAACTTGCTTAGCTTCTCCAAACACACAGAAATTCACCCACAAATCGATCCCACTCTTTAATGACCAGTAATTATGAAGTTGAATGGGTACATGAATATTTGAATGTTTAGATTCAAAAGATTGAGTTTTGAGTGAATATAGAGAGAAAGTGAGGAGAGATGTAGGTTTTTTGCATAAGAAATGATTTACAAAGAGTGAAAATCAAATGCTAGGTGCATTAAGAGCTTCAAATTGGTTGTTCATGGTGGTTGATGTATTGATGGCAATGGCAATATTGTAAATAAGAGATGAAGATGAGGATGATAAAGTAAAACAATCAAATTTGAAAAAGAAAAAAAAAGTAATGGCATTTTCGTGAATAATCCAAGTTTTTAGGGTACAAAAGGCACATGAAAGTTCCAAAAAAAAACATAGGTTAGTTTTGCATTTGACTTTTTGTTTTGGGTTAGTTTTGCAAAACACCCGAGAAAAATGTGGAGACAAAAATTTCAATTAAGTTAAATAATTTTGGTTCGGAAGACTTCTTATCCCAAAAAGTCTTCTAAACCTTAAATTTACTATTTATCCCATAAAACTTTCAAAAAAATCTTCTAATGCATTATAGTTTTGAGAGCTTTCCAAGAAGTCTTTTAAACCTAAAATCAAATAACTTACTAAACAACAACACACACTTCACTAAACATAAGATAAACTTATAAAGTGTTTAATATATACAAAATTAAACACATATATGTAAAATTTAAAATTTTCTTCTAAGATTCTAACACTGCAAAAAACATGTGTTTGGTGACTGCACTTTGCGACTAATAATATAGTAGGAAAATTGAACAACTACATTATGACTATTTGGCGACTGCTTTGCGACTACGTAAATTCAGTCGTACATCAGTCGCTTATTAGGGACAATGACAATTGGTCGTCAAACAGTCGTAAAATAGCGACTAAATAACAACGGTATTGGGGTCAGAATTTTTTTGTAAAAGATAAGTCGTAAATCTGCTACTTTTTAGTGACTGATAAGTGTGGTCATAAGTCAGTCGCTAATCAGTCGTTATAAAATGATACAACACGTGATTTATATTTTTTTGTAGTGCTACCTAATTTTTTCAGGCAGTCGCTAATTAGTTTCGAATTATTCGGACATTTTCTATATATCAATAGTTAAAAACCAGTACAACACGTGATTTATATTTTTTGTAGTGCTACCTAATTTTTGTCAGGCAGTCGCTAATTGTCGCGAATTAGTCGGACGTTTTATATATTTATACATGCTTTCACCCACTTTCTTCTACTCACTCGTAGAAAACACCCAAAACAAAAACAAAACAAAAAAAAATCGAAAAAAAGAAAGTTAGAAAACAAAAGTTTAGTTGTTAAAAAAAATGAAAGTTTTATGTTGTATAATGTCTGGAAATTACAATTATTCAATTTTTTAGAGTGGATGTACAAGATGATCGATAAAGAGACAGAGAAATTCTCAAAAGAGTTCATAGACAAGGTAGATCAATTTATGACATTTTCAAACAGTCAGCCTCTAGCACAGAGCAATAGCGGTAAGTTTTTCTGTCCTTGTAGTGTTTGCCGCAAAGATAAATTTCTCTTGGGACCAAAAATTTGGAAACATATATATAAGAGAGGATTTATGCCAAACTATTATATTTTATATAAGCATTAAAAATATATTGATATGGCATTAGGAACAAGTTATGCTGACCCGACGCATTTAATTGATAGTGAAGAAGTTGGTAATGAAGATAATAATTATGTTGATATAGTGAATGATGGATTTCGTGATAATGTGAATTTTGATAACTATCAACAGAATGATAGTTATCAGAATTTAGTATACCCGCAACGCAACCATTCAAAGAAGTTGTACGATTTGTTAGAAGGAGCACAAAATCGTTGGTATGATGGTTGTTGTGAAGGGCAGTCACGGTTATCCTTAGCTGCTCGGGATTGCAAAACAAGGCAGATTATAATCTGAGTGAAAAGTGTGTAGATTCAGTATGTCAAATGTTGACTGACTATTTACTAGAAGGAAACATGGCAACAAAATCATACTACGAGACCGAAAAGTTGATGCACAATTTAGGGCTCCCATACTATACAATTGATGTTTGTATTAACAATTCTATGATCTTCTCGAAAGAAGATGAAAGATGGGAAAAGTGCTGATTTTGTGGTATACGCACACCAATTAACCTAATTTTCACATTGCCACAATCAAATGGTAAGTCGATGTATCACTTTAGGATCGAATCCACATAGACCAACGGTTAAACGTTATCTTTATTGGATCAATATTAAGCTAAGACAATATGGATTTTGAAACTAAGAAAGCAAAAACAACAAGTAACATATTGGTTTAAGGTTTTCAGATGATTAAGATGCTAGCCTAGGGTAATTAATCAGGTGTTAAACATGTGTGAGCCAAACAATTATTCAAGTTCGATTAAAGACCAGTCTAGAACTCAGAGCAACCTACTTTCGTAGTGCTGCTCCCTACGCCAATCAGCCTCAGAGCCTAAGATGTTCACAAAACACCCTAATATCTACTTTTGCTTATTAGGGATGCAATGCTCATTCAAGTTATGTCTAGCAAACTAAAACACTTTTGATGAATAGATTAAACCTATAACCATGCACTAAGCGGTTAACTTGATGCATGCTTTAAGATCAACAGTGAATGAAGACAATAGATTCATGATGTATTTATGTTTAGCTTACAGATCTAACACCTTAACACCGTAGACTAAGCAAGCTGACTACTCAACCATAGCCACAGAGAACACATAAACAATAGATGAAAAAATCATGATAATATATTGCAGAATAGTGAAACAGGGTTTAGGATTCTTCTCTAAATCGAGAGAGATGTCCTTCTCCCTTTACAAGTAGCAAATCTCCAACAATGAAAACTCTAGAGTCTGGTTTCTCTCCGAAAATAGCTTAGAAAAGTAATAGAAATAGAATAAGATGATATATGGAGGCTGCTGGGAGAGAAAATATGAACGATTAGGGCAAATCCCGAAATATTAGAAGTTTCCTTAAAAATCTCTGCCGCGGGAGAAGGCACTCGATTGCTCCGCTCGATCGGGAGCAGGCATCAGATTGCTCCGCAGGAAAAAACTCCAAATTGCATTATTTTCTTCATGAGTCCCTCCAGCAGCCTCCCAACCTACTCCAGACCTGAAATGACTCGAAAAGGACTCGATAGACTCGATAAATACCTGAAAACAATTTAGAAAGCATATGTACAATGTGTCAAAAACACCATACATCACAGACAGATGGAAGCCTAGGGACAAAAGACGTAGAACCAAAGTACCATATAGTCATATGTGATATCTACCTATAGCTGATAGGCTGAAGAGATTGTATCAGAGCAAGAAGATAGCAGCAGCAATGAGATGGCATGCTGAGCACCAAGCAAAGGAGGGAGAAATGTGTCATCCATCTGATGCGGCGGAATTGGAAATATTTTCAAGAGATGCATCCCCAGTTTGCTGAAGAACCTCGTAACGTTTATCTTGGATTATGTATAAATGGATTCAATTCATTTGAGATGTCTCGTAATCATTCGTTGTGGCATGTGATCTTAACTCCATATAATCTACCCCTGGTGTGTGCATGAATACAAAGTATTTGTTTCTTACAACTCTGAATTATGGGTCAAATCATTCACGAGGTAGTCTTGATATCTTTCTCTCTGATTATTGAGTTAAAAGAATTGTAGTCAACTGGAGTTGAAGTATACGATGTGTCTTTGAATCAAAACTTTAATCTAAAAGCAGTGTTAATGTGGATGATAATCAATTTTCCGGCAAATGGCATGCTATCAGGATGAGCGATCCATGGTAAATTGTCTTGTTCAATTTGCATGGAAGATCCAAAGGTTTTTTATCTGCCTAATGGAAGGAAAACGTGTTGGTTTGATTGTCACCAAAGATTTCTTCCTCATAATCATCCACCGAGGAAGAATAGAAAGGACTTCTTGAAGGGGAAAATGCGGTAAATGAATTTCCACCTGATTCTTTTATTGGTGAGCAAATTTATTCAGAGCGGTTAAAGGGTGTCAATCCTCTGAAAAACATCTGTTTGCGGTGAAAACGGTCATGAAAAGAAGAAGTCTGGTTACGAGAAGTATCATAATTGGCACAAGGAAAACATATATTGGGAGTTGCCATACTAGAGGGATCTAATTCTCTGACATAATTTTGATGTGATGCATATAGAGAAGAATTTTTTTGACAACATCATGAATACTCTTATGAATGTTAAGGGTAAATCGAAAGACACAATCAAGTCAAGATTGGATATGGAAATATTTTATGATCGGCCACACTTACATGTTGATGGTACTGGTGAAGCTCCATTTCCTCCCTACATACTTAACAAAGACGAAAGAAAAAGTTTATTAAAATGTTTGAAACACGCGGTTAAATTTCTAGGTGGATATGCTTCAGACTTAGTTAGTTGTGCTGATATAGATAACAACAAATTTTCCGCCATGAAGAGTCATGACTGCCATATTTTATGAAGCGGCTACTTCCATTTATCTTGTTAGAAGATGGAGAATTACCATACTATAGACACTTAATTAGATAATAGTATATAAGTTAGGCGTACATAATCATTTCTCTTTGTGAGTTAAAGATTTTATGAATGGACCGTGAATTATCCTAAGTGTCACAAAATCTTTAATTCACATAAAAAATGATTATCACTACTATATAATAGGAACTAAATTGAAGCAATTTTAGAGGTGCAACATAGGCAAAAAATATTATCATCCAATTATTTAGCCACATCATCACGAGTTTTAAGCTGATGGATCTCAAACCATCCAAACCCATCAAGATAACCAGCTCATTTGCAAAGGCTTGCAAAACCATCGTACCGACGCTTCCCCTTTCTCAGCCCTTCCAAATCGATGATGTAACTGTGCAAAGTGTCTTCAGGACTAACAACTGAAACGCAAGGTTCTCAACGCACAAGCTAAATCTTCTGCTTCCATCGAATAAAAAAATACACGGGACTCTCATATGTTCTGCCTGGTAAGATTTTCAATACCTTAGATCATGATTAAAGGCGGGTTCTTAGCGGAGGTTCTTAGCGGAATTTAAGAACCGGTTCTTAACTTTAACAAAAGAAAAGTTAAGAACCGGTTCTTAACTTTAACAAAAGAAAAGTTAAGAACCGGCTCTTAAATATCTTATTTAAGAGCCGGTTCTTAACTTTTTCTTTGTTAAAGTTAAGAACCGGTTCTTAAATTCGGCTAAGAACCCCCGCTAAGAACCCGCCTTTAGTCATGCTCTTACCCTTCTGATCGCTCGAATTTTTTAAGGTTTAGCTTTGCATTTGGTGTATAAATCACTATTTCAAATCTAAAACCCTAAATCTGAATTAGTTTCCCAATTTCACAAAGATCGTCTGTTTATTTTTCGGTACAGTTTATAAATCTCCAACAGACAGAAAAAAAAAGGTAAACACTGTTCTATTGTGTCATGTCTCTTAATTTTCAAAAATATGTGAAGCAAGTTTATATATGGATTTCTGATTTTGTCCAACGCATCAAAGCAACAGGCGGAATGTTGGTTATTCATAGTTTTGCTTATGGACCTCTTTTACTTGATTTGAAGCGGATAAGGAAAACAAATTGTTGTTGTTGTTTTGTCTGGAGGAGGAACAAGATATTTCCTATCATCATCCTTTTCAAGTAATTTTATACAAAACAGTAGACATATTTTATGCAAGTCCTGGTATTAAAGAACATTATTTTGTAAGCACCGTGATGAACTCACAAGGTGAACTGAATACTTTTTTCCAGTGGAGAACTAAAATTTGATGGTGATCATTGAGCTTGATGAGTTCACATTTGACCAATGTTTGGACCTCACCAGATTCATCTCTAATAAAACATTTAGTTTATACCACCGTCTGAGTCTGCCAGACTGCCTTTTTGGGCGTTTACTCACGGAAGTAAATGTCAAGGTACATAGCTTTCCTTCTGATGGAATAAAATAGAAAGAAAAAAAAAAACGCCCTGCTATCAGCTCCGTTAGAATCCTCTCTTTTGTTTGCCTTTATAGGTCAAAATTGTGGTTGGTGCTGAGTTGTCTATCCTTGGAGTTATTGTAACAAGGCCAGTGCTAATACAACCATCAAATGCAGTTTTCCAAGTGACAACACGACACACTAATTACAAACCATCAACTGATTGTTTAGTTTGAAAATTTTTCCATACCCCTTTGCTAATTATCCCTCAGGTTCACCTCTGTAACTCTATGGTTGGTGTTTTAGCAATCATATTCTTTTTTTCCATTTGTCTTTCATGTTGAAACGTTAAACGGTTAAAGATAGATATCGTCAGAATGTGAGAATTCAGGTCTTTAAAAAGCATGGAGCAAAGTGTGGAACATAGTTATTCTTTTCATATCTTTAATACAGTTTATTCAAATAGAATCATATTTTCTACTGGTGATTTAATATTAGCATGCAGAGTGAGAGAGCTATTGCTATAGAAGTTGGTGGAACTACTCGAGACGTCGTGGAAGCTAATGTTAGACTTCGTGGCGTGCCTATCATTCTTCTTGACACTGGTGGTATCAGAGAAACCAATGACGTTATCGAAAAATAGGTAACTTATAATTATTCAACGATAAATTGACCAAATCTCAGAACTTGAGAAAAAGAGAGAGAGAGAGATGAAAACTGCAGGTTGAGAGGTCGGAAAGAGCTGCTAAAGTTGCTGATGTCATAATCATGGTGGTGAATTTTGTTGAAGGCTGGACTGAAGAAGACACTGAGCTTCTACATAAGTAGCAATCGGACAAGGTTATTATTTGATATTCGCTTCTTCTTCTTACCATTGCTCTAATGTTTTGATACTTAGTCAAATGAAACAGCCCACGGATAACACCGTATAAGAAGACGATAACATGTTTGATAAGAAAGCCAATGAATTCTCAACACCCTGTAGCATGGACATGTGTCTCATCGTGTATTGCCTGAGTAGACAAGGGGATCAGATGGTCGTGGAGCCATAGTCATGGCTGAGGGATGAGATCAAAGTCCGAGGTATAAGACGGAAGTTCGACGAAATTCGAGTAGCTCCACAAAAGCTTACATCATACAAGTTGATACTAAGGTGGAGAAAGTGAAGAATTGTACATGGGACAAACAACTGGAAAAGTATTCCTCAACTGAGCTCTATCCGGCTTTCATGTCAGGCTGCAAATGGGAATCAGACATCTCCTGAGACTTCTTGGTCTACTGATTAAGTTGGTTTATCCGGTTACCTAGAGAAAGGGTATTATAATCAAAAAGGCGGAGTGAGGAAAGTGGTTGATCATTGTTGTATACTGGAGTTAACAATGATTTTTTAAAATATATTTCTATACATTTGATTCCTTTTGGTACAAAAAATTAAAATATTTGTAAATTTATTTATTTATTTTTATTTTTTGTCGATCAAGATATAATATAAAGATTTTAGTGGCTTGGATGAAGGGGAGAAGCAAAAATTGAATACTCTGTTAATAGTGAATATTCTGTCAAATAATTAAAATTTGGTGAAAATCATGTTCTGCCAATTGGTATAAGTAAATTATGCTTTTCATATTTTTCTATTGATTCCTATTTCATATGATGATATATAAGTATATTAGATCACTTATGCATATTTTGTGAAAACTATTGCCAAATAAAATAAGAAAATATATACTTTATAGTTTTATCGATTATAAGATATTCCTCTAACTGATATTGAAGTATAATAGCTTATTTATGTATATCATTATTTTGTTTCATAATATTTACTTAGTTTGTGCTCCATTAGAGATTTAATGTAACAAAACAAAAATAAATAATTTAAATTTTGAAAAGATAATTGTGAATCAAATGAGATGTGACTATCAAATATTCATGTGTATCTCATTGCAAAATATCAATTTTTATAAAGTCTTTCTAAGGTAACATATATTCATACAATATTTTTAAAAAATAAATGATTAAGAAATTTTCATACATTTATTTAAATTTTAATTTGTTTTACAATAACTCAAAGACAATGTAAAGACAATGTTGTACATAGTCAAATAAAATAAAGTTATTTTCACATTTTGAGAGTATGTAAAAACAATTGTTGTTGATTTGTTTTTGAATAGATATAAACCACACATAAATTAATAAAGAGATTGATCGAGGGGTACTTTTGGAACGCCAATACGCATCAAATAAAAAAAAAGAGAATGATCATTAAACCGTTAACTATCTTACACACAAAATTAATATAGATCAACAATAGTTTGGCTTTCTATATAAAACAACAAGGCGCTCATTTAAAAATTTTACGAGGCGTGGAAAACTTGAATATCAAATTATAGTTGTAACAAGCGCATCTCACAATTATTTAGAAGTAATATAACAAACAGACATATTAAATCAAATACAACTTAAATATTTGTTTTACATTTACATGTATATTGTTCACCTCAACACCAAGAACACGCTTCTACTTTGACAACACTGTTGACATCATTCAAAAATTTATAAGAGGAAAAAACAAAAACCCCAATATGAAATCAACACTCAACTTAGTATCCTATGCCAAATGCAACTCTTAACAACATATACCAATTTTACAACATAACAACTCAATTATTAACTAAGACTGATTCTATGAAATTTGTTATTCAAGCACTATCATACTCTAAAACTTTACAAATCAATAATCCGCGCGTAGCCCGGACGACGATCTAGTATCATTATTAAAGTCATCTAAATTCAAAGTTAAAGATTTTATTGAAGAAAATGAATTCATAGTTAAAAATGATTTTTATTACTCATTACATGATAATTAAATTAGAGTTGAGTTATCAAATACAATCTTGAAATATGTCTTCTTCTTTTTTATCAAGTAAGTCTGATGAATGTTCATCTTCAAAATCATAACACTGTCATTGAATTTACAAATCCACAATATATTATGTGATGATACTTGGGAAAGACAATTTAAGATTCTTTCAATTTATGTAATGTTATACCAAAATCTGTTTTTTAATTTGTAAGCAAATTAGTTTTTGAAAAAAAAATCTTTTATATAAATACAAATAATGAATAAGAAAAAAAAAATTTATGGGTGATGTGTTAAAGAAAAATATGTTAAAAGATAAGATATCTTAAAATTACCATATAGCCATGTTTTAAGTTACCTTACTAATTTAGGAAATGATTAGATTAAAATATGTTTTTTTTAATTAGTTTAAAATATTCAGTTGTTTTGAAGTTTTTAAATAACTTAGTTAAATGGATAATAAAACACATATCTTATTTAGTATTGACATATTTGTAATTTTATTACAACCAAACTTATAAACAAAATATAGATTTTTAGTCAATAAATTTATATAGTTGCATGAAAGATAATTTTGTAACATATGTATTTTCTCAAAAATAATTATGAACAGTTTTTATAAAATGTTACTTTGAAATGTCATATTTATTTTTATGAAATGAGTTCTCGTGCGGTATAACACAAATTTCTTGCCTAGTATAAATAATATTTTTTATAGTGCAAATTCTCGTAAATTATTTAGAATTTATAATTCTATTTTTGAAACATTGGCATCATACATCTTAGTAAAATAAAAGTCACTCTAACATGATTATGAACTTCATCATCCCATCAAAATTACCAGTTAGAGTGAATTTTTAATATCAATTCCAACCTATTCTTTTTTTTTTGAAAAAAACAATTTTTGTAAAATATTTTTTGTCAACAAATGTTTTGTAAAAATTATTTCTTTCATTTTATAAATATGCCCAAATAAATTGATGAGGGGAATTCACTGTATGACAAATAATTATTCCTTACTTTATTCAGCATATTTCTTTTGAGAATAGTCCCATAAATCTACATTTTAAGAAAGATATATTTTCTCCAAAAGGAAGATATCTTATCTTCAAAACGAGATTTTCTTGGAAAATAATATAGATTTCATATTTCCACAAAATGTGCATTTCCCTAAAATACCTTTAACAATTATCATACAACTAAGATACAATAAAAGTCCAATGGAAAACAGTTTCAGTTTAGTTTTGGTGTTGCAAAAAAAAAAGAGTTAACCCTATATAGTTTATATCGTTAGTCCTATCTATATACTTTCTGCCTGGAGAGATATTAGGTGAGAAATCACTACTAGAAGATGATGATGGAGTCCGCCCTTCCATTTGATCTGGAAGAGAAGATACTCGCTTGTGTTCCGAAAAAGTCTCGAGCACAATGGCAAACTACTTGTAAAAGATGGTACACTTTACTCCAAGATCTACTCGCCACGAAACACTTGGCTCAAGCAGGACGAGAGTTCATCTTATTATTGAATGATAGTGTTTATTCAACAGTCATCAATCTCCAGGGAGTCCATAACAACGTTGATCAGGTGATGGAGTTTGGAGGTAAACTTGGATCTTTAAAAGATTCAAATGATTTAAAAATACATGACATTTTTTACTGCAACGGTTTATTACTATGCACTATGGTGGGGGGGAAAATGCTTGTGGTTTGCAACCCTAGTAACGGTGAAACTAGGTATGTCGAACCTAGAACATGTTACATGACTTCTGATTCATATGCTCTTGGATACGAAGGCAGCAAGTCTTCTTGCATTAACAACTACAAGATCTTGAGGTATTGTCGTTATTACAACAGCCAGTTGACGTGCATGGTTTCGGAGCTTGAACTGTATGAGTTTAAGTCTGACTCATGGAGGATTTTAAATGTTGATAACCATGATTGGGAGTCCCAAGATTTGGACATATCAGCTCGTGGCGTGTCTGTGAAAGGAAACACTTACTGGGTTGCTAAAAAAGATGACGACCAGTTCTTTCAGTTCATTCTCAGTTTTGATTTCACAACAGAGAGACTTAGGCTTCTCCCTCTTCCTTATGAGAGTGATGGCCCTGATGATATCATGACTGATAAGTATGACGATACCGCTGTTCTTTCGGTTGTTAGAGATAAACAACTCTCAGTGTTACATCAGTATCTTCATCGGTATTCATTAGAGATGAAGGTATGGATGAGCAATAAGATTGAAACTGAAGAGGTGTCGTGGGGGGAGTTCTTGGTAGTGAACTTGGGTGATTTTATGTTAGGAAAGGTCGTAAATATTGTCAGCTTCGTGTTGGATGAGGAGAATAAAAGGGCAGTGTGTTGTCGTATAGGCAAGAATGATTGTAAAGAAGAGTGTACCAGCATTTCCATCATTGGAGAGAATATACACAGAGATGTCTATGGTCAAAAGATTAGAGATGGTTTATGGCCTCAACTACTGAACTACGTTCCAAGCCCGGTTCACATTTTAAAGAAGAGAACTCCCAAAGGCAAAAGAAAAAGAAAAACAAGGAGGTTAGTCAAATATATTAACTAAGTTTCTTTCTTGCTTTTCTTTGTTCTGATGATATCTAACTCAAATACTTTATATTTAGATTGGATGCATATAGAAAAGAGTAGTTATTAAGAAACTAAACATCAGCACTATCTTTGCTTCATAGTTTCATATACTTTGTTCCTTACTCTTAAAACGGAATGCTTAAATCTCACACAAGGATTGTTCTCTTGTAAGAAAAAACTGCATGTTTAAAAGACTGCTTAAGGTATATATACATTATTATGTTTCGGGTTAGGGTTCTCTTTAAACTGTGTATGAGCTTTAATTAACAGCCATGATCCGGAGCCCGAGGGCATATCTGCAAGAAGCGTCAAGGAAACGAAAGTGACACCAAGAGCCAAAGCCAAAAGAGTTCCTAAGGTTGCTTTGAATGTCCCAAAATCGTTGAGGAAACGAAAGTGACAACCATACCTAAAGCATATCGAAGTACTCCTGCTGTTGCTTTGAATGTCCCAATGATTTCATCTAAGGTTCAATAAATTCAACGCATATTTACGCTTATGAACTTATATCGACTCTCAAAGTCAAGAGTAAAGACAATGCTTTTGTAGTTCATTTTAACTTTTGAGAATCTATAAAGATTTTTATATTGGTGATATATCATTTACTATCTAATATAATCATATTAATGCGAAAGAAACACACACGATCTGTTGTTAAGTACTTGCTTCTTCGATTAGACACTTATCTTATCAGCTTCGTAGAGATGTTAAAACCCTAGTGGAATGGAGAAGCTACTCCCTCAGTTTCGATTTAATTGTCGTTGTAAAGAAAAAGTTTCGTTTTAAAATAATTGTCGTTTTAAAGTTTCAATACAAAATTTATTGATAAGATTCTCTATTTTATATTTATATTGGTTGAAATATAATTAGATGTATAGGTAATTGTGTTTTTATTTTAGAAATATACAAAATCATATATTTTCTTAATATGTTTGCATAAACCTAGAACACGACAATTAAAATGAAACCGAGAGAGTATATTGTAGTTCAAGTCAAGGTAACAATTGGAGTTTTGTTATGAACCAAATGGTGGACATCCATAACCGAACCTTATCTTATTCGGTCGGTCCATCCATCATTATCCCTTAGTCGGTCCATCCATGTTTATCCTCTTAGCTAACTTGATGTTTTCCTTATCCATGTTGGATTATACTTTGTACTTATCCTAATCCTAGTCGGGTTATGTTTACTTGTAATCCTTGTATAAGGAACCTCTTATGCATGAATAAAATACAACTTACACGATTTACACAACACACAAGCATTACATATTTGCACAACTCTCATTCGTTTCACAACACATTATCAGCACAATCCTACTCCATCTAATCCACGAGCTTGCTCTCTCACGATCTGCTCCAATTCGTAATCACCTCTTGCTCATCAACCGATTGCTTCCACCTAAGCTGCGACCTGCCCTGATTCACGATCGCCTCTTACTCACATCAAAACTAAGCCGCGATCTTCTACCTTAATCTCTTGATTGCGTTTAGTTCTTGCTCTCTCTACTAATTCCCTTTGTCCTTGTGTTTAAGGTTTCTAAAACCGAGATCAAAGCTCTTGATCATTCATTCATTCAACCCAAATCAAACATAAGGTAAGTCTCGGTAAGTCCTAATAAATTTTATAAACCATATGTTTATTGATCGATTGAAAAACCCAAATCATTGATAAAACCTAATCGAAACTCCAATGATACTTGCTTGATTGATTGATCTGATTAGGTTGTTAATAGAATCCGATCAGCTAGGTTGTCAATAGAATCCATTCTATATGATCCGATAGGTTGTTAGTATACCATAATGATTAATTGATTGTTTGATTGAGTTTACTTAGAATCTGAATGCTAGGTTGTTAATTGATTGATGATATGAATTGATAGAATCCGAATGCTAGGTTGCTAATTGATTGATGATATGAATTGATAGAATCCGAATGCTAGGTTGCTAATTGATTGATGATATGAATTGATAGAATCTGAATGCTAGGTTCCTAGATTGATTGATTGATTTCACATGTTGTTAGACTTGATCAAAATCGACCATCCTATTTATGATTAAACCTTAGGTTGATAGTTTGATCTGATTACTTGATCAGCTAGGTTGTTAATTTGATCCGATTACTTGATCAGCTAGGTTGTTAGTATGAATCCCCTTGCTTGACCCCTTAATCAAATCCGGACAGTCCTTGATCAATCTGGGACAACCCATCCGGGACAACCCATTCGGATAACCCTTGTTCAGTCTGGATAGTCCTTGATCGGTCTGGGTAGTCCTTGATCAGTCCGGACAGCCCTTGATCAGTCCGGACAGTCTTTGATCAATCCGGGACAATCCATCATCCAACTTGTTTTGATTGATCCCCTTGTTTGATTACCCATATTATTTTAAAATCTAAAATATGAAACATATGATTTCAGATGTCGAAAATCAACAACTTGGAATATGCTGCCCTAAATCTCTCAGGAGATAATTACTTGCAATGGGCATTGGATACCAAGACTATCCTGAAATCTAAGAGACTCGGTGAATGTATCACCGAGGACAATAATGCAGTGAGAAAGATAGATACATGGCTATCTTGATAATTCGCCATCACCTTGCTAAGAGTCTTAAAGATCAATACTTGACAATTGAGAATCCCCTGGACCTTTGGACAAAGTTGAAATCAAGATATGATCACCAAAGAACGGTGATCTTACCAAAGGCTATGTATGATTGGAGGAATCTCAGAATCCATGACTATAAGTCCGTAGATGAGTATAACTCAGGCCTATTTAAGATAGTTTCTAAATTAAAACTGTGTGATGAAGAGATAACGGATAAGGATATGCTAGAAAAGAATTTTTCCACATTCCACACAAGTAATGTGTTGTTACAATAACAATACCGTGAAAATGGCTTTAAGACATACGCAAACTTGATATCAAGTATATTGCTGGCTGAGCAAAATAATGAGTTATTGATGAGAAATAGTGAATTGAGACCTCCTGGATCAACCCCACTACCTGAAGCACATGTGGCCACTGAGGCAAAGAAAGGAACCAACCATGTCCATCATAATGGCCAACGCGGTAGAGGCCGTGGAAGATGGCAAGGACGTGGTCGTGGCCACTACCATCCCTATGGCCGTGTCCAAGGAAACTTTGACCGTGGACAAGGGAACCACTATGGTTCTAACCGTAGCTACCAATCCCATTATGGCAGTGGTCGAGGCAGAGGCCGTGGTATGCCCTTTAAACCACAAGACTCAACCAAATCAGTGTACCATAGGTGTGGGATGAGTAACCATCGGACTCCCAAACATCTTACTGACCTCTACCAAGAGAGTTTGAAAGGAAAGAATCCAGAAGCCCATTTGATCTATCAAGATGGTGAAGAAGATTTATATCATGAAAAAGATGATCTTATGGAATATGAAACCTCAGATTGTCTTAAAGAATCAAGTTGATTTCGGCATCAAACCTTCTGTGTTTTCTTTATTTTTGTGTTTTCCTTGTTTTCATTATTTCTTTGAATTTGTTTTTGCCTTAATAAAATGAATGAATGGTTTTCGATATGATGTCTCTAAAATATCATCCATGATTCTTGTTTTGAAGAATGAAAGATGACATGGATATAATCGTGGTGGATAGTGGATCAAGCCACACAATCTTAAAGGACAGAAGATACTTTGTCAATCTAACTATCCAAAACGCCAACATAAGTACCATAGATGGTATAGCCAACCTAATAGAAGGCTATGGACAGGCTAGTATTCTATTGCCTAAGGGGACGCATCTAGAAATCTATGATGATTTATATTCTCCCAACTCAAAGAGAAGTCTATTGAGTTTCAAGGACATTCGAATGAATGGATTCCATATTGAAACAATAGGAGAAGGAAACAAAGAGTTCCTTCACATATTTGAACTCGTCCAAGGCAATAAGAAAGTCCTAGAAACTATACCAGCACTCTCTACTGGTCTTTACCATACAAAGATCAGTATGATTAAGGCTAATGCCACATTAAAAAAAATGTTTAATGAAAACTTCACCCTTTGGCACGATCGGCTTGGACATCCTGGTTCGTCCATGATGCAAAAATTGATCTTAAATACAAATAGACACACGTTGAAAGAAAGAATAATTATTCCTAAGAACTTCACGTGTGTAGCATGTTAACAAGAAAAACTCATTGTAAGGCCTTCACCAGTCAAAGTGACTAAAGAAACAATAAATTTTCTGGAAAGAATACAAGGTGACATATGTGAACCAATACACTCATCTTGTGGGACATTTAGATATTTTATGGTCTTTATTGATGCGTCCAAGAGATGGTCCCATGTATGCCTATTATCAACCCGCAACTTGGCATTTGCAAGGTTGGTTGCTCAAATAATCCGGTTGAGAGCACACTTTCCAGATTTTCCATTAAAGACTATACGTCTTGACAATGTTGGTGAATTCACGTCCCAAGCTTTTAATGACTATTGTATGTCCATGGAGGTAAGTGTAGAGCACTCCGTGGTACATGTACATACACAAAACGGTCTAGCCGAATCCTTTACCAAACACATACAGCTTATTGCTAGACCATTACTCATGAGATCAAAACTCCTGGTCTAAGCTTGGAGACATGCGGTTTTACATGCTGCTGAACTAATACGCATCAGGCCATCTATTGAACATAGATATTCCCCATCCCAATTGGTTACAGGTCGAGAGCCAGACATATCTCATCTTAAGATATTTGGATGTGCCGTTTATGTCTCAATTGCTCCACCACAAAGAACTAAGATGGGACCTCAAAGGAGGATGGGAATATATGTTGGATATGACTCTTCCACTATAATTAAGTACCTTGAGCCAACCACGGGTGACTTGTTTAAGGCCAGGTACGCGGATTGCCACTTTGATGAATCCGACCATCCAACATTAGGGGGAGACAATAACAAGCTGGTAAAGGAATTGACATGGAATCAACCATCTTTGTCCTGGCAAGATCCCCAGACTCAAGAAAGTGAATTAGAAGTCCAAAAGATATTACATTTACAAAAGCTAGCTAACCAATTGCCAGACTCTTTTGCTGACCCGAATAGAGTACCAAAGTCATATATACCAGCTTGTAATGCACCAATTCTTATTGATGTCCAAGAGGGACACAATCAAGTTGCTACAGAGTCTAAGGCACGTTTGAAACGTGGTAGACCAATAGGTTCCAATGATAAGAAACCTCGGAAACTAAAGAAAGGTGCTGAGAATGAATATGAGGCTAAGCAAACCATAGACATGGATGAACCTAAGGTGCCTAGTAATGGGGCTTGGGACGCCAAGCTTCAGGGTACTAAAGGTCCTGATAATAATGAGATCTCAATAAACTATGTCATGTCTGGAACACAATGGAACCGAAAGAATGTTGACATTGATGATATATTTGCATGCAATATAGCACTTGAAATTATGGATATGAATGAGGATCATGAACCCACGTCCATCTATGAGTGCACTCAACGATCAGATTGGATCAAGTGGAAAGAAGCTATAAATGTGGAGTTAAATTCATTAAAGAAAAGAGAAGTTTTTGGTCCAATAATTCGGACACCTCTAGATGTCAAACCAGTTGGACATAAATGGGTCTTTGTGAGGAAAAGAAATGAACATGGTATAGTCGTGAGACATAAAGCACGACTAGTTGCACAAGGATTCTCACAGATACCAGGAATTGATTATGAGGAGACATACTCCCTTGTGGTGGATGCTACTACTTTTAGATTCCTAATAAGTTTGGCCATAAGAGAGAAATTAGACTTGCAGTTAATGGATGTAGTAACCGCATACTTATATGGTCCACTGAATAATGAAATACATATGAAGGTACTAGAGGGTAATGAGTTGCCAAATGCAACAAGTTCTCGAGAACAATATTGTATAAAGCTGAACAAAGCCCTTTATGGATTGAAACAATCAGGTCGAATGTGGTACAATAGACTAAGTGAGCACCTAGTGAAAGAAGGCTATAAAAATGATCTGATCAGCCCATGTATATTCATAAAGAAATTCGACAAAGGCTTTGTGTTAATAGCAGTATATGTGGATGACCTGAATATCCTAGGAACCTCTGGAGAGATTTCCCAAACGGTTGAATACCTTAAGAAAGAATTTGAAATGAAAGATTTAGGAAAGACTAAATTATGTTTGGGATTACAACTTGAGCACCTTGAACAAGGAATCCTTGTGCATCAAAAGGCATATACAGAAAATGTACTCACACGATTTAATATGGACCAGTCTCACCCATTGAGTAGTCCCATGGTCGTAAGGTCACTGGGTCCGGACACGAATCCATTTAGTCCTAAGAAGGACAATGAAGAAGTCCTTGGTCACGAAGTGCCATATCTCAGTGCCATAGACGCCTTAATTTACTTGGCAGCCACACTAGGCCGGATATATGTTTTGCTGTGAACCTATTGTCTAGGTTTAGTTCATGTCCGACCCAAAGGCACTGGAATGGGATTAAACATATCCTTCGTTACCTACAAGGAACAAAAGACTTGGGATTATTGTATACTGACCATCCCAAAGAAGTGTTAAATGGTTTTGTTGATGCATGTTATCTCTCGGATCCACAACATGCTCGATCTCAGACAGGTTATGTCTTTACACTCGGTGGTACAGCCATATCTTGGCGATCCATGAAGCAAACCATTGCAGCCACATCATCCAATTATGCTGAGATACTAGTCATCCATGAGGCCAGCCGTGAGTGTTTTTGGTTGCGATCCATGACCCAACATATTAGGATCGATTGTGGCATGTCCGAGGGAAAGGATGCACCAGCTGTTATGTACGAGGACAATGCCGCATGCATAGCTCAGCTTAAGGATGGATACATCAAAGGAGACAGGACCAAAACACATCATACCGAAGTTCTTCTTTACCCACGAGTTGCAAAAGGCCGGAGAGGTTCAAGTACTACAAGTCCGGTCCAGTGACAACTCAGCCGACTTATTTACCAAGTCACTTCTATCATCAACATTCAGGAAGCTCACGAACCAGATTGGGATGCGTCGATTGAAGGACCTTCAGTGAGGTCCAAAACATCGGGAGTAATACGGTTGCACTCTTTTTCCTTCACCATGATTTTGTCCTATTGGGTTTTCCTGGTAAGGTTTTAACGAGGTAACATCCAAACGTATTACAAGCTCTTAATGGTTATAGCGTCCAAGGGGGAATGTTATGAACCAAATAGTGGACATCCATAACCGAGTCTTATCTTATCTGGTTGGTCCATCCATCATTATCCCTTAGTCGGTCCATCCATGTTTATACCTCTTAACCGACTTGATGTTTTCTTTATCCATGTTGGATTATACTTTGTACTTATCCTAATCCTAATACTTTGTACTTATCCTAATCCTAGTCGGTTTATATTTACTTGTAATCCTTATATAAGGAACCTCTTATACATGAATGAAATACAACTTACACAATTTACACAACACACAAACAAGCATTATATCTTTGCACAACTCTCATTCGTTTCACAACAAGTTTCTTCTTCTTGAGACAATATAATTGCTTTGTAAAGTGCTTCATCAACACCGAAGCTTTGTGGTTGATGCTTGGTCTTCGCGATTGTTCACGGTGTTAACACGAACTCTAAACCTAACTTTAGTCTCGTATATACGTATTTTAAGGCACTATCGTAATATTCATGATAATTAATCATTATGCACTCAATACTTATTTGTTTGTCCATGACTCTGTGCCGTATGGGGAACGCATTTGATATTCTGGTTATTAACTACGACAATTCTCTTAAATAATATTATTTTAAATTTTTATCATAAAAATAGTCTTCAAAAAAGAAAATGACTAAAATAGTATCTTTTTTAAAAAAAAAATTTAATATTTTATTTTATTTTTTAAAATTTGAAACCCTAACCCCAGTACCCCATCCCTTAACTCTAAACTTAGATTAACCCTAGGAATATAAGTATATATTTACCTTCTTAATAAAATATTTTAGTTATTCTTCTTCCTTGTATATTATTTTTGTGACAATTTTTTTTTTAAGAACTATTTTAGGGTATTTCTTTATTAACTATTATACCCTCTATATTTAATACCAGTTGCGAGTGTGATAAATAATATTAAGCAATAAACACTCCCCCACATCTTAGAATACGCACAACTATTCTTCTACATCCAAGAAAATGGACTTTGCTTGCATCACAAGAAACATGTTTCCGATTTTACATCTTCTCATTCTTCTATCTGTCACTCCTTTTCATATTTTTTCTCCGACCAACAAAGTCACAAAGGCACTAGTTTGCCAACTCTGCTCAACACCGTCAATTTACAACACCATCAACTCTGCATCGCTTGGCTGAACTCTTCACTTAAAACGTTCACCCTCGACTTACACGGTCTTATCGGTATGGTCATCCAAAAGACTGTTTTGTTAGGGTACAAGAACCTAGAGATGACGATAGAGCTTAGTGAGGACCACAACTAATCCAAACCTCAAGATTCCATATGGGTCTTTAGTTTGCGTGACAGGTTATGAGTTATGACACCTTACTCTGAGGACTACTTGGTAGCAAGTAAGGTGTCTTTTAAAGCTTTCGATAGTATGCTTGAAGGGCAGCCAATGCCATCTTACTTGTATACACGCAATCTGATGTTTGAAAAAATGTGTAACATTGATAAGGTTTTCTCCAGACGTTTTGATTCTATACGTTTTATGGCAAATACTATTAAATGTCATTGACTCTGGTATTATAACCTAAAAGCCAGTAGATGCATACACTCATCGTCAAATTACAGCGGCTTATATTAGAACTTGTGATCAGATAACTTATATTAAAAAAGAAAAGAAAAAGATAACTTATACTAATAGTGAAATTACTAATCAGATAACTTAGAGCACCATTATCCCAAAACTCCAAATTGGGGTTCTTATTTTTTTTGTCTAATATTTTTTTTTGAAAAGAGAACCAATCGCGGGCCGCCACGTGTCAGTGGAGCCTGCAAACAGTACAAGAAACAAGGAGAGGGTCTTTTATTTTGCATACATAAGAGTCTTCTTTTGTGTTTTTGGTGGGTCCCACCATCTAAGAGATTCATTTCTGATTTCTTAGAAGGATAATAGTGTTCTTATCTCAACATTATTTCTAAAAATAGCAAAGACTTTTTCTATCATTCATTATAGTTCTAGTGGAAGAAATCAATTGATGTTGAGATTTAATAAGTACATGTTGAACTCTTTATTGTCCGATTAGTATAATATTGTCTATTTTCAGTCTAAGAGGCAAGTCCGTATAGAATTACTTTTGGTTTACTTCCCAAAATGCCTTCTACGATTAACATATTTTTATATATTAGACAATGTTTGTCTAAACTTCTAATGTGATACTTGAATTGACATCTCTCAATCGCAAGCATCTATAAATATTTAATCTCAAGAAATTGTATAAATATTTATTCTGTGGGAAAGCAAAAAAAGCATCCTTCTCCACAACATCAAAACGCTTGCAACGATCACAGTCGGTCTCTGCACAAACAAGCGCATCAGGAGCTTTGAACAAGATTGCATCTCTTGCCATTAAAGAAACTAAACCCGCTAAGAAGAGTGGATATGTCTTGTGTGTGGCGCAATACAGGAGTACAATCAGATATCTCAATGAAGCTAATAAAAGCCTAGCGTCAGGAAGGATCTACAACATGTCAAGATGAATTGTTGAAAGTCAAAGCTGATCCGTCGGTTGTGAAGGACAATGGCGATTTTCAGAATAGTTGTGGCATTGTTCTTGTCATCTCGAACATGATGTGATCAAGAAAGGGCTTTTGATTCAGACAACTACATCAAACAGTTATACATGTATATATACAATCAAGAACCTAGTAATCGTAAAAGTGTCACAAAATCTTTAACCCAACAAATACTTCTAAAGAAGTTCTCTCATAAAAACTGTACTAATTTGAGAAGACTTTGCATGATTATAATCGTAAAAGTAATTATAAATTTATAATTGGTCATAAAGAGATGTTTATAATTTCGCTAATATTTTGAGTTAGTTTTGCATTTGATTAAATTTAGGTATACTTTTAAATTTAAATCATTTTATGTTATTTTGGCAAATCTCCCAATAAATTAATTCATTAAAAATATTTTATTTTTAATTATAATTATTTATTTATTTTAAATAAATTTATAATAAAAATATAACATATTATAATATTATAAAATCCATTTATAGTGTAATCTAGTTATTATATAATTTATTTCATAAAATTAACAAAATTTATTTAAGAACTATAAATATTATTATCACATAAATAAATAACAGATAAATACTTTAGGATATCACAATTTTTTATCACAAATATAACACACAAGGGTCAAAATGAGCAAAATAAGTTTCTTAAAGAATATAAAAGAAACTTATACGATAAAATTAATTAATCTAAACTGAGAAATTATTAAAAATACCACAAATTAAGTACTATTTTTCAAAAATACCCTCAATCAAAAATTTACTAACTTTTGAGTTTAGGCTTTAGTGATTATTGTTTAGGACTTAGTATTAAGGGGATGAGGTTGGATTTATAAATATTTAGAAAAATTAATTTAGTGTAATTTTGTCACAAATTTAGAGTGTTTATGAAAATAGTCATTCATTAATGGTAAATTTGAAAAATGGGTGTTTTGCAATAGTAACCCAAAACAAAAAGTCAAATGATAAACTAACCTATGATTTTTTTGGAACTTTCATGTGCCTTTTGTACCATAAAAACCTGGATTATTCACGAAAAATGCCATTACTTTTTTTTTCTTTCCGAAATTGATTGTTTTACTTTATCATCATCATCTTCATCTCTTATTTACAATATAGTCATTACCATCAATACATCAACCACCATGAACAATCAATTTGAAGCTCTTAATGCACCTAAAATTTGATTTTCACTCTTCCTAAATCATTTCTTATGCAAAAAATCTACATCTCTCTTTACTTTCTCTCTATATTCACCCAAAAACTCAATTGTTGGCATTTAAACATTCAAATATTCATGTGCCCAATTCAACTTCATAATTACTGGTCATTAAAGAGTGGGATCGATTTCTGGGTGAATTTATGTGTGTTTGGAGAAGCTAAGCAAGTCACTTCAGTCGTTGAAGGTATGAAATCGAAACTCTTTTCTGAAATGTACGTCGGAAGGCTTACAAAGAAGTCGGCTGGGAGTTAGACGTCGTCTGGTCAATGCGTGGGTTAGTTTTGCATTTGACTTTTTTAGTATTTTCTTGAGACAACTTCCACATAAGTCGTCCAGATTTTCAATGTTAACAAAAAAAAAACAAAATTTATTCAGACGACTTATATGAAAATCATCTGGAATAAACATGTTACTTTTGCAATTGACCGAATTGTGTCGGAAAGTTGACTGGCCAGAGACGACTTACATGTAAGTCATCAAATCAAAGATTTCCAGGTAAATTGTCTAACATTTTCTCAGAATGTTGACTCGGTTGAGACGACTTCCAGGTAAGTCGACTTATGTTACTTTTGCAATTGAAAATTTAAACTTAGATATTTAATTTTAAGTAGACGACTTCCTGGAAGTCGTCTATCGAACAAAAAGTGATGTCCGGATTTTTTAGACGAGAATCTTGTCAAACTTTTAGTTTCTAAGTCGTCTACTTAAAATTAAATATCTAAGTTAAAATTCTCAATTGCAAAAATAACCTAAGTCGACTTACCTAGAAGTCGTCTGGAATTCGTCTCAACCGAGTCAACATTTTGAGAAAATGTTACACAATTTACCTGGAAGTCTTCGGCTTGACGACTTACATGTAAGTCGTCCCTGGCCAGTCAACTTTCCGACACAATTCGGTCAATTGCAAAAGTAACATGTTTATTCCAGACGACTTACATGTAAGTCATCTGAATAAATTTAAAATTTTTTTTGTTAACAAATGACGACTTATTTGGAAGTCGTCTGACTGGACGACCTCACTTTAAGTCTTCCTTTGTAAATATTTAATTGCAAAAATGACTTAAAACGGACGACTTCCAGAGCAGTCGTCTAGGTCAATCATTAATAAACTTTTAGTTTTTCAAAAAAATTAATGGATTATAATATTTTCTTGTTAATTCATGTATATTAGTCAATATTGCGGCCACTGAATGAAATATATAACTTAATTGGTGATATTTATGAGCTTACCAACATACATGTTATTAACCTTTTGTTTATAGGAGACGACTTCCAGGAAGTCGTCCACCCGTACGACTTCCAGGAAGTCGTCTAAGTCGTCTCTCTTAACTTTTTTGAATTGCTTTTCTATGTTTGCTAATGTGATTTAATTTGATTCTCTGCAGATGATACGTCATATACCTGTAGTATACGGAGAATGGTCAGTGAAAGACGACTCTTGGGATTTTGTGGTTGATGAAGCTAAAGGAGCGAGAATATTCTTTTTGAGTGAAGGTTCTACACATGTCGAACTTGTTGAAATGGTTGTAGAATATTATAACCTGGAAGCAGAGGTTGTGGAGTTAACCTACTTATTACCAGAAGCAATGAGGCATCAAGACACTCCTCCTATTCATGTTACAAGTGATAGACAAGTTCGGAACTTGATCGAGATCACTAAAATACATGATGTACGTCTTTCTGTTTCAAGCCGAGTGAAGCTGAGAACGGTTATAGAAGCTGAAGATTCTAATAAAAATTAAGAGAAAGGGGAAGAAGATGATGATGGAGTTGAAAATGATGACTGGGAGGAGGATGTTAACTTGCCTGAAGCTGAAAATGATGATTAGGAGGAGGATGTTAACTTGCATGAAGATGAAAATGATGATTGGGAGAAGGATGTTAACTTGCCTGAAGCTGAAAATGATGATTGGGAGGAGGATGTTAAAGCGGATGATCTTGGTGAAGATTATAGCGAGGATGAGGATGAAGAAGATAATATATGTTTTGAGGATCTGAAAGAGACATATGGCAGTGAAGGAGGAAGCTCGAATGCTACCAATATTTATGTCAACCAGAGTTTTGTTAGTAAGGATGCACTAGTTTCAGCGCTACGATTGATAGCGGTGAAGCGTAAGTTCTCCTTCAGAATATTCAAGTCAACAAAAACTCTATTTGTGGCAACTTGTCGTGCTAATGGGTGTGGATGGAAGCTTAGAGCGAGTGTAAAACATGGAACAAACACGTTTTGGGTAACCAAGTATCTGAGCACTCATACATGTTCGGTTTCGGACCGACTGGCTGTGCAGAAACATTTTACTCCGAAGTATGTTGGTAGGCTTTTCATCGATCACGTTGTAATCATTGATGGGTTGAATCCGACGCATATCAAAGATGCGATGAAAAATATGTTTGGCATGACTCTAGATTACACTACCTCATACAGAGCATTGTTATATGCGCAAGAATTGGTGAGAGGATCAGCAAAAGATGGGTATGAGCGGATGTCTTCATATTTGGAGCAAATCGAATTATCAAATCCGGGTTCTATCACTAGTATAAAACTGAGAGTAGATTTAAGTATATATTTCTATCTTTTGGAGCTTCTATTACTGGATTTCAGTTTCAAAGAAGGGTCATCGTGGTGGATGGGACTCACCTAAGTGGGAAGTATGGAGGTGTTATGTTAGTAGCAGCTCCACAAGATGGTAATCTTCAGATGTTTCCGTTGGCTTTTGGAATTGTAGATACTGAAAATGAAGATTCTTGGGAATGGTTTTTCACAAAATTGACAACTTGTATATCTGATCAGTTTGCTTTAGTGATAGTCTTTGACCGACACATAGACATTATAAAGGCTTGTGACAAAGTGCTTCCTTGGGCAACCCGAGGAATATGTTATTATCACCTACAACAGAACACTGTCAAAAACTTTAAAGGAAAGCATCTCTTATACTTGGTCAAAGATGCTGCATATGCTCATACACTTGACGATTTTAATCGGTACATGGACGAGATACATAGTGCAAACCCGGCTCTTGCAACATATTTGAAGAAAACCGACGTGGCTCTATGGTCAATGGTTCATTGTCAAGGAGAAAGGTTCAACATAAAAACGAGCAACATCGCTGAATCTATTAATTCTGCACTCAAAAAAGCAAGAGAATTTCCCATACCATTCCTTTTGGAGTTTATAAGAGAGAAGCTAGGAAGGTGGTATTGGAAAAGAAGAGAAGATGCTTTGACTCTCACATTTGAACATAGCCGAAAAGCTGAAAACTTTTTGGCGGTTCGTTCAGAGCTAGCGAATCATTTCACCGTCCAACCAATCGATGGATGGCGATTCTTTGTAACAGGAGGTATCTGAAACTGTATTGTTGATTTGGAACATGGAAAGTGCGACTGTGGTGTATATGCAGTGGAGAAAATACCTTGCTCACATGCCATAACAGCTGAAAATCATGCTAGAGTGCATATCTATACCCTAATGTCATCGTTCTACACAAAGGATACTTTGTTTGCAGGATACTCACAAACAGTGGGCACTCGACGAAAGGGGGGCACACAGAGCAAGTACGATGTCCTCCTGTTGCTGGACATCCTCCTGTTGGAGAAGTTAAGGCAAGCAAATGTCTTCCACCGAATGTAAAGCGTCCACCGGGAAGACAAAAGAAATCAAGATGGCAATCTTGGTTGGAACTTTCCAGGATGAGAGGACACAAAACCAGGAAACAACACAAGGTTTATAGATATTCAAACTGCAAAGAAACATGTCATACAGCTCCACATTGTGAGAACTGATCTTCTGGACGACTTCTGGAAGTCGTCTGCAAGTCGTCTGTAAGTCGTTTGGTGGAAGTCGTCTGGAAATTTTCTGGAAGTCATCTGGAAGTCGTATGGAAGTCGTCTGGAAGTCGTCTGGTGGAAGTCTTTTGGTGGAAGTCGTCTGGAAGTCGTATGGAAGTCGTCTGGTGGAAGTCGTCTGGAAACCGTCTGGAAGTCGTCTAGAAGTTATCTGGAAGTCGTCTGGAAGTCGTTTGTATGTCGTCTGTATGTCGTTTGTATGTCGTTTATATGTCTTCTGGAAGTCTTTTATCTTCTTATTATGATCTTATTATGAATGTTATTATGATCTTGTTATGAATGTTATTATGATCTTGTTATGTTCTAGTTATGATCTTGTTATGATCTCGTTATGAATACAAAATATAAAATAATATGAACTTGCAAATATATACAATGATCTTGTTATGAATACAGAATACAAAATAAGCTTACAAAATGAGTTATACAAAATAAGCTTATGAAATAAGTTTTTCAATTTTGGGTTAGGGTTAGAAGACCTCAACATAAGTCGTCTGGTAGTAGACGACTTACAAGCAAATTTTCTAATCATACATGTCCTGGTTGACATCAACATCAGTTATCTCTGTTTGATGGACGTCGGGGATCTCTTCAAATATATCCACCGCCATCTTTTTCCTAATATCCTTGCTGTTCTTGGGATTCAAGGAACCGGGAAATGGAAAGCCAAGAGCATGACAATCAATGTACTTCAAGGCGAAGAGGCTACAATCTCCACTTTCACACTGAGGTGCATTCGCAACCTCATACATGAATGGCTCTTGTGAGTATTTTCAACGTTCTTCAATTATAGCAGCGCACTCAACAAGCAAATAAGGGACCATATTGACAAAAGGCGCCATTACCTGATCTAGCTGTGCTTGCCTAATACATCCAACGATGTTGTTCCAGATGACTATGTGCCTCTTAGGGATCAATATCCAAATAGCAGGCCAATGATTGTTCTTGTAGTTCACTGGCGCATAGATATCATCGACATATATCCCTCAAATCTTGTTCGTCTGGCAAAATGAGGGTACAACGCCTCCGTATAAATCCCACGCCCCCCCCAGGAAGCCTTCTTCCTAAACCGTTTGCATCCGGCTCTGAGCTCATCCAATCCGGGTATTTGCTCATCCACCACTGTGCAAAGGCATGATCAAGAATACATATTCTTTCACTCCTAAACATATGTGGATCATTGGTGTACCGTTTCCTCAACACATTGATAAAAACATTCATATGCTCGGAAAAATGGCCATTTCATACCCAATGTATTTTGATATGTTCAATTCATACCCGACTTATATCACTGTGCAAAAATATACATGAACTTTCAAAATTTTCAAATAACATACATGATGTTTATTTTTTGGCGAAATCATACACCAGTCACCACATCAACTGCCACATCATCCAATTTTGTTGACATGGATGCTACATCAGTTAATTTTGCTGACGAGGATGTCACGTGTACATTTCTTCTAAGAAAATCAAAATAGTTGTTTTATAAAAATATTGTTTTGGAAAATATAAAATTTATTGATTTATATTATTTAGTAAAATTAACAAAATTAATTAAATAATAAAATTTAAGCTTATACTAGAGATATATTCATAAATTTTATGATCTTTTTCACAATATAAATAAGAGATATATTCGTAAATCTTATATAATAAATATACATCATAAATTTATAGTCTTTTTATAAAAATATTTTTTTAAAAAATATTATTTAGTAAAATGTTTTAAAAAAATAACAAAATTTTAATCTTATATAATAGATATATTCATAAAATTTATATAATAAAATTACATCATAATTATTTAAATGTAGTGTTCGGGTACCCGTTAGGTTCAGATTGAGTTTTTCGGATTTCAGTTCTATTTTGTAACACGTCCTAGAATCCATATACTGATATTTTTGTAAGTATGTATTATGATCGAATATAACACATAGGGTTCAGGTAAGTTTTGTATCACATTCCAGAACCCATAAAATAACCATAGATCATTCGGATTTGGGTTATATTAGATTATATTGTGATAAGATCAAAAATTTATGAATATATCTCTAGTATAAAATAAATTTTATTATTTAATTAATTTTATTAATTTTACTAAATAATATAAATCTATAAATTTTATATTTTCCAAAAATAATATTTTTATAAATCAACTATTTGACTTTTTTTAAAAAATATGTACATGTGGCATCCCTGTCAGCAAAATTAATTGATGTAATATCTACGTCAACAAAATTAGATGACGTGGCAGCTGATGTGGCGACTGGTGTATGATTTCGGCCAAAAACATAAATATCATGTATGTTATTAGAAATTTTCAAAAGTTCATGTATGTTTTTGCACGGTGATATAAATCGGGTATGAATTGAACATATCACTATACATTGGGTATGAAATGACCTTTTATAAAAGTTAGACGACTTAACAAATATGGAAGACTTAACTAGGTCTTCTAACCTGGACGACTTCCCAGACGACTTACGGAAAGTCGTCTGGTAAGTCGTCTCACTAGACGACTTCTTGGAAGTTGTCTGGTAAGTCGTCCCACTAGACGACTTCCTGGAAGTTGTCTGGTAAGTCGTCTAGGTTAGAAGACTTAGTTAAGTCTAGTTAAGTCTCACCAGCAGTATAGAAACTTACAAAGTCGGTAAGCCATTCCAAAGGGGTTCGGAGGGTCCAATACCAGAGACTTGGACATCGTGGTGCTTTCTTTTTAGGAGGGGTTCTATACCATCTGCAAACACCAAAAGTATATAAGCAATCATTTTATGGTCGTATGGTAAGTCGTCCAAGAAAGAAGACTTACCTATCTTTCTTCAGTTAATTGGTAAGCGTTAAAGTTTTGTGCTTCTCAACAAGTAATGCAAAAGGATCATAGTCACGTCCAATTTTCTTGTTTGGAATGATACTCTTGGCTGTGTTGTTTCCCTGAAAAAGAGATTGTTGTGAGGAAACAAGCTTCCTCTCTCGTTCACTCCTTACCCTGACATTTGGCAAACTAGCCTCACTCTTTGCAAGCCTTCTAGCTTCCTCGGTCTCTAGATCTGAAGCAGTTGGTTTTTGGTTGTCCATTATCACAATACTCCCTTCAGAAGCTTTGCATTCCTCGTCGTCTTTGGCCTCTTTGACCTCTTTGGCCTCTTTGGCATCTCTAGTCTATTTGGCCTCTCTGGCCTCTTTTGTTGCTTTGGCATCTTTGGCCGATTTGGCATCTTTGGCCGATTTGGCATCTCTAGCCTCTTTGGCTGCTTTGGCATCTCTGAGTGCTTTGGCCTCTTTAAGTGCTTTGCCCTCTTTAGGTGCTTTGACTGCATCAGCCTCTTTAGCTGCTTTGGCCTCTTCGGCCTCTTTGGCTGCATTACTTCTTCGGCCTCTTTAGATGCATTGGCCTCTTCGGTCTCTTTGGCTGCATTGGCCTCTTCGGCCTCTTTGGATGCATTGGCTTCTTCGGCCTCTTTGGCCCCCCTGGTCTCTTCGGCCTCTTTGGCCCCCCTGGCCTCTTCGGCCTCTTGGGTCCCTCTGGCCTCTTCGGCCTTTTTCATCTCAGTGTCCTCTTTGGACACACTCGGGTCTCCTTTCTCCCCATTTACATTTTCACTCTACAAGTGAACCAAAGAAAATGACTTAAAATAAAATCTTAACCAAAAAGAATAAAAGCCATACGACTAACCAGAAGACTTACCAGACGACTTCTTGTAAGTCGTCTGATGAGATGACTTCTCGTAAGTCGTCTGATGAGTCGTCTCACCATAATGCAATGAACATTGAAAAACAAAGAACAACCATATTATTTTATAAAATTTGAACCAACAATGCATTCTGATTTACAAAAGAAGCAAATCATTTTTTTTCTACTATATTTCTTAGAAGTTCTTTCGAATTTTTTTGTGGGAGAGGTACAAACCCTGAATTCGTTGCGTTTAGGCAGTTCAGAAGGGGTGTGAGGAGCCTTATTAGAAGCAGTCCCTTTGGTGCTTTTGGCAAGCTGCTCCAGAACTTCGATCCTTTCGGCAACAACTTCGACCCTATCAGCAACATGCTTGATATCCCTAAGGATCATCCCAAAACCATCCCTCATGGCATCATCCATATGATTCATCCCTTTCTCAAAAACTTCTTGGGTAATCCAACCCACATGAGCCTCCTCTGCCTTTCGAGGAGACTCTTCTGCCTCTCGAGGAGACTCTTCTGTCTTCAAAGTAGTCTCTTTGCGAGCTTTCTTTCGAGGTCTCTCTTCCTTCACAGTAGTCTCTTCTTTCACATAACCCTCTTCATTCTTCGCATACACGACTACAAACTTTTGATTAGACCCCAAAGTAGTACCGGCGACTTCCCAGCATTCCATGGTCCAATGATGATTCCCATTCCACATAACTTCGACAATGTGGTATGTGGCCTTATCCTCTACATCATGGTCCCATTTTGGCCACATTTCATTAATGTCCTTCTTCTTCACAAAGTTCATCACAACACTCTGCAGAAAAAAAAAATATAAACTTAAACGACTTACAGACGACTTACAGACGACTTAACTATAAGTCTTCTCACCAGACAACTTACAGACGACTTAACTATAAGTCGTCTGGAAGTATTCTGGTGAGAAGACTTATAGTTAAGTCTTCTGGTAAGTCTTCTGACTAGAAGACGTACCAGAAGACTAAACTATAGTATTTTATAAGTCTTTTGATGGAATTACCTGTCTTCTGATGGCATCTTTAAAAATCTGCGTCCTTTGCCACCATTGTAAGCCAGCAGAGGTGGAGACGGTTTGTTTTATACGGGATGACCATACTCAACTCCGAATTTTGGCAAAGCATAGTACACCCACACCTGGATCACTTGTACAAATCCATCAATAGTATAAGATTTTGTTAAATCTTTATTCCACAGTGAGTCCATCAGCACCTTGAACGCGACTCTTTCCCATGGATAATTTTCAAACTCTTCTAAATCCATCACTACCTTGCAAGACTAGCTCGGGTTACAGTTGAGAACTTTCTTCCTTCAATGAATCCTGTGAAGATGGCTAAGTATCCCAGCCGCATCCGATCATCCCAAGACCACTCTGAACATCTCTTACATGTTGCTATTATCTGCTCCGTAGTAGGACTAGCATCGATACCAACACCCAAAAGCTGCCAGAAAGCAATCGTCTCCTCCGTAACCTCACACCTCAGATTTTCGAGGTTCTCAACGTAATCGCAGTTGAGACCAATGAGGTGTTCAAACTCAATTAGAGAAAACCTCGCCGGTTCCGGACCAACAAGACACCAAAGCTCATACTTCTTCTTGATGTCAAGCTTAAAATAGAGCATAAAGTGAACCAGCCTTGATGCCCAAGCAAAATTCAGCTCTTTGAACTTGAGGAAGACTCCAAACTTTGAGTCCCTCAGCTCCTGGTATTCGTCGGGATGTAGAGCACCCGTGATGGTAGTAAACAACTTCGTATCATCAGTATGATACGAAATGCTTTTGACTGGTTCGTGCTCTTCCCCTAAGGTAAATAACCTCTTCGAGAGTTCTGGTAAATCCATTTTCAGTCTGCAAAATAATCAAAACCAACATCTCAAACACAAACCAAATAGAGAAAGGTTTATAAACTAGTAAATTTAAGGGGTAGAAGACTTCCTGGTAAGTCGTCTAGGTAGGATGTGTGTAGATGACTTCTTTGTAAGTCGTCTAGGTAAGAAGACTTTCAGATAAGTCGTCTGGTACTAGACGACTTATCTGAAAGTCGTCTGGTACAATACGACTTACCTGGAAGTCATCTGGAACAAGACGACTTACCAGGAAGTCTTCTGGAACATCGTGTTAAACCTACAAATCTGAAAATCGTGTTAAACCTATAGATCTGACGTTTGAAGTAACTAACTAGATTGAACGGCTACAAATGGATGAACTTACAGTCGGAGGCGAAGAAGTACTGGTCGGCAATGACAACAGTGGTTACAGATCTGCAAAACAAGAAGGGAGATAAGAGGTAAGACTATAAAAATTAGGGTTTAACGGCGGCGAAAACGATTCACCTTAAGCAAAACACTGAACGACAGCAAGGAGGAAGAACTTACTGGTGGTGAGATCGGCGGCGAAGTTTAACGAAACGCAAACATTTAGATCTGGAAAAAAAATGAAGAGGGTTAGGTTACTCTTCCTCGGACGTGATGGAGAAACGATATTCGACAGCAGAAACAAGGTTACCGCTAGTGAGATCGACGGAAAACGGCTAGAGGTTTCGACGGAAGACGGCTAGGGTTTCGACGGAAAAATCACCTTCGAAATCGCCTTAGAGAGAAAACGGCTAGGGTTTCTTTTTTTTTCTTAGCAAACAGTGAAAATAACAAAAAAAACTATTTATATTTTCGGTAAAAAAGTGGTTATATAAATGTAATTTGGTAAAAGTAAAAGTTATGTACGGTTTGGACGACTTCCGGGTAAGTCGTCTAAAACCTAGACAACTTACAAGAAGTCGTCTGAAACCCTATAATATAAAACCTAACTCAAATAACTAACAAAATAACATTTAAACACTTCGTTAAATTTAATATCAACTTTAAAAGTGTTTAATATACACAAATCTAAACACATATACTTCAAATATAAAATTTCCAAGAAAAAAGTTAAGCTTCCAACCTCTTACCCCTAAATGTACATACAATACTACAATATATGTTACCAAACCCTTAACCAACTAATACCATCACTTACTTTATTCATCTCATCTAGGTTTAAATCAATTCAATTTAACTAGATCTTAATTTATATCATTTATAAATGTTTATAATTATATTATAAATATTTTTCCCCTGTCAAAATATTTTTCATAAAATTTATAAATTATTTTTAAGATTTACTCTTCCAGACGACTTCCTGGAAGTCGTCCATGAAAATTTCCAGACGATTTCCAGGAAGTCGTCCAGAAAGTCGTCTCGCAGAAAACCTAAGAAATTGCGCAAACGACTTACTAAGGTTAAATTCGTAAAAACACATTATTTTTTTTGTTTGGTCATAAGAGGCTATTTGTAATTTTACACTGTTTTTTGTTTGGTTTGAGTTACTTTTGCATTTCATTCAAGTAGAGGTTTAGATTTGCATTTAAAATCAAGTTTTATGTCAATTTTGGCAATTTTTCCTTGAAAAATAGTATCATGTGCTAAAATTGAATTTTTCCATTTAAACTTGGGTTTATGTTTAAGAAATTGCTAAAAATACCACGAGTTAAATATCAGTTTAAAAAAATATAATCAATTAAAAATATACTAATATTTGAGTTTGTGATTTATTGATTATTGTTTTGGGTTTAATATTAAAAAAGTGATGTTAAGTTTATAAATATTTGATAAATATTTTAAAAGATTAATTTTATATTTTTATTATAAATTTAAGATATTTATAAAAATAATAATTCGTAAATTTTTAAAGTTGTATAAAATTAAAATTTTCTAAAACAAATTGCATATCTCACAATACCAAATGAAGTCTTCTTCAAAAGGATTAAAACGGAGAAAAAAGAGAGTAGGATGATGAGTTAAGTAAATGGCAGTCTTGACCTCACTCAATCAATTTGTCTCACTCACTCGTTTCCCTTCTTCCTTCTCCTCTAACGCTCGCCATCTCTTCCTTTATCCATCTTCTTCGATCAAAAGATTCAATCTCTTCTCCGTCAAACCATCTCGCTCTTCCGCATCCATGTCGTCTTCTTCCCCCAACTACGGTTCCGAGACTCCTCTTCTAGAGAAAACCACCGCTCCTTATGGCTCCTGGAAGTCCCCGATTACCGCCAATATAGTTTCCGGTGCTTCAAAGCGTCTCGGCGGCACCGCCGTCGATTCCCGCGGCCGTCTCGTCTGGCTCGAGTCTCGCCCCAATGAATCCGGGTATCTTCCTACTTGATTTCAGATTTTTCGAAAAACTAAACCCTAATTTCATGCGATGATTTGAAGGAGAGAGGTTTTGGTGATGGAAGGAGAAAAAGCTGGAGATGAACCAATTGATATCACACCAAAAGAGTTCGCCGTGAGGACTTTAACTCAAGAGTATGGTGGTGGTGCTTTCCGGGTTTCATCTGACGATCAACTTGTTTTCTCCAATTACAAAGATCAGCGGCTTTACAAGCAACACATTGTTGACAAAGGTGAATGACATAAGAACCTCTCTTCTTCCATTATAAACTTATCTTGGCAACTTCTGATGTTGTTCTACTTTCAGATTCATTTCCGAAGCCAATCACCCCTGATTATGGTGCACCAGCTGTTACTTATGCTGATGGAGTCTTTGATGCACGCTTTAACCGCTACATTACTGTTAGGGAAGGTTCGTTGGTCTTTAATGCTAAGTGTTTAGTTTTGTCTATATTCGTTGTGTTTTCAAGTGATTTATAACTTATCTGATTGGCTGGAGTTTGTAGATGGTCGCCAGGACAGATCAAACCCAATTACAACGATTGTGGAGGTCAATATAAGTGGAGAGACACTTGAAGGTAATCATCTATCCAACTTTCTAGTGGATGAATGAAGTATTATTACTTGCACTGATATAGTTCATATGAGATGTGGTTTATGTTTCCAACTTCTTTTTTTTTGGTAATACATCTGATTATTGACACTTGCATGTATTTATTTGTGATCCAGAACCAAATATTCTTGTGAGTGGCAATGATTTTTATGCGTTTCCACGATTGGACCCCAAGTGTGAGCGATTGGCATGGATTGAATGGAGTCACCCTAATATGCCTTGGGATAAAGCACAGCTGTGGGTTGGGTACATTTCTGAGGGAGGGTAAGCATCTGCTACTTTCTTTATATCCACTGCATATGGATTAGCTTGGAATTCTTAATACCGAAGCACTGATGCTCGGGCTTTTACAGTTTTGCGCATTCCTTTACACTTCCATTGTATTAATCAGAGAGCTATACCTTTTTGCAGAATTATTGATAAACGTGTATGTGTTGCTGGTTGTGATCCCGAGTATGTGGAATCTCCCACTGAGCCGAAGTGGTCATCAAGAGGTATTTGTCTGAGTTGAAATTATGCAGAAAAAAAATACTCAGTTGAAGGATTGTGAAAGCCTCTAGGAAAAAATTGATCTACGATTTCCATTTGTTTCTCATAAGTTTTAGGCTAAACTAGGGTCTTTGACAATAAAAAGGAGTTCTTTTTCTTTCTCCGCTCTCTTGTCCTTTTTACTCGTTGCAATCATCTTTCTCTTCTAACCAGTTAACAAAGATGGTGACTTCTATTGAGCAAAGGTTGATCGGTAATTTTCATGCATGTGAGACTCACTGACTTTATTATGCAGGTGAACTCTTCTTTGTAACTGACAGAAAGAACGGATTTTGGAATATACATAAATGGGTTAAAAACGCTTCCATTTGCCACTTTTACATTTAGTTTTCTAGTCTGCCTTTAATCAATACATGAATTTTTTTTTACACAGATTGAAAGTACCAATGAAGTTGTTTCAGTATATCCTCTAGATGGTGAGTTTGCAAAACCATTATGGGTTTTCGGTACAAACTCCTACGAAATAATAGAGTGCTCTGAAGAGAAGAACATAATTGCATGTAGCTACAGGTAATACGGAGCAAACCTAAAATTTAAGTACTTTAACCATTCTCTGATTTTCCATGTGAATTTGCGATCGAAAATTGTGTTTCTGTTTGGTAACAATTTATTGTTCCTGAATGCAGGCAGAAAGGAAAGTCATATCTTGGCATTTTGGATGATTCGAAGGGTTCATGTTCTCTGCTTGACATTCCATTAACTGATTATGATAGCATTGTAATATATATTTCCCTTGTTTTTTCCCTTTTCAAGTTTGTGCCTTTGATTCCCAATTGAATCCAAAAGTAACGAAAAATTGTGTTTCCATTTTTAGACATTGGGTAATCAATGCCTTTATGTTGAGGGAGCATCAGCAGTTCTTCCACCATCAGTTGCCAAGGTAAAAAATGATTCCCAATGTAGGTTTTAGTTGAGGATATATTGTGTCTGATGATACCAGTAGATTTATAGTTTCTTCTATTAACAGGTAACGCTGGCTCAGAATAAGATGAATGCACTCAGTTCTGAGATTGTTTGGTCTTCTTCCCCCGGTGTTTTAAAGTACAAGGCTTTCTTCAGCGTGCCAGAGTTGATTGAATTTCCAACAGAGGTTCCTGGTCAAAACGCTTATGCTTACTTTTATCCTCCAACTAATCCTCTCTACAATGCTAGCATGGATGAGAAACCTCCATTGCTAGTGAAGAGTCACGGTATACAAACATAACCATTTGCATATGCTTTCAAACTTAAGAAAATGCTTAGTTCAAACTTGTTCATCGTAATATTGCAATCAGCTATACATGCCTCTTTAATAAAAAATTTTCAACGATCTGTATCTACAGGAGGTCCTACTGCTGAGTCACGTGGATCCTTAAACCTGAATATCCAGTACTGGACAAGCCGAGGGTGGGCATTTGTTGATGTCAATTATGGTGGAAGCACAGGTTTGTACTTCAGTTGTATCATTTTGTCATTATATTTCCCTAGAATCATACTCTATTCTGTGAAGAACAGGAACCATAACCTGTTTTATTATCACTATTACAATGAGGAACAGCTGACCAATATCCAAGAGGAATATGAGACAGAAATAAGAACATAATAGGTTTTGTTGCTAGAGAACCCAGAAAATTCTCCAAAACCCTCACAAGGTCCCAAACCATCTCCCAAATCACTCAACACTCTCCCACAAATCCACCCCTCTCCTATTTCTAATACAGATGGTAGTGTAGCATGTGTACTCGATGTAACCCTTATCATATTCTTGTCAAAGAAGTTTGTCTTGAGACGTCCTGTTTTCGGTGTCCCATTCTCAGCATGTCTGCATACAAACGTTGGTCTATTGTGACAAAATGTTACATTATTTTTGAAGGTTATGGTCGAGAGTATCGGGAGCGGTTGTTACGGAGGTGGGGGATTGTTGACGTGGATGACTGTTGTGGATGTGCTAAGTACTTGGTATGCATTTTCATTGCCTATTTTATGTTGAAACAAAATTCCTAGACATGTTTGGTTTTGGCAGGTATCTTCTGGAAAGGCAGATGTTAAGCGGCTCTGTATATCGGGAGGTTCTGCAGGAGGTTACACAACTCTTGCAGCATTAGCATTCAGAGATGTCTTCAAGGCTGGAGCGTCTTTATACGGGGTGAGTACATTATATTACAATTTACAACACCGTAACAGGATTTTTACACCTGTCTCTTCAAATACATGGTGATTGGTGCTTGAAGACCTTATGAGCAGGTAGATAATTCATATTTTGCGTTGGCTTCTTTTAATGCAGGTGGCTGACTTAAAAATGCTGAAAGAAGAAGGTCATAAGTTTGAATCCCGCTATATCGACAATCTTGTTGGTGAGTCAAATGCTTCGAAGAGCTCATTTATGTTTTCTTTAAGTTTTGTTTCTGGATCAGCTGCCCTAATTCTCTAGTACGTACGCAAATGTAGGAGAAGAAAATGATTTCTATGAGCGATCACCAATCAACTTCGTCGATAGGTTCTCTTGCCCCATCATCCTTTTCCAAGGATTGGAAGACAAGGTTTTTGAATTCATCATCTTGTGGATTGTGTTCCCATTTTGCTAAACAAATCCCCTTGTATCCTGCTTTTATATCTTGGATACGACTTGTATTGAAATGCTGAATATGTGTTGCAGGTTGTAACCCCAGATCAATCTCGTAAAATCTATCAAGCACTAAAGGAAAACGGTCTGCCTGTTGCCCTTGTCGAGTACGAAGGAGAACAACACGGTTTTCGTAAGGTAAAGAGCTTCTTTCATCACTTTATACAATGACGAGTCTTGAAGATATGGTTATAGTAATAATTCAACAAAAAACATACTTATAACAGGCGGAGAACATCAAATACACACTGGAGCAACAAATGGTGTTCTTTGCCCGAGTCGTCGGAGGGTTCCAAGTTGCAGATGACATCACGCCTTTGAAAATTGACAACTTCGACACTTCCTATGATGCTTAGGTTTGTGTTTTCTTTCACATTTTAATCTTAATACAATTACCACTTGTCTCTTTCTTTGTTTTGTTTTGTTATAATACATGGTGTGGTTGTTGGCCGTTTCTTTATCATAAACCATTCACAAGTTCTACACAAAATTACTGAACACCTGTGTTATTTGAACGTGAATGACCAGTAGCGTTTGGCGCCGAGCAAAATATCCTGGTTTTCTGAGATTTCCGTCGTAGTTGGGTTCGCTACAATTTAATTGCTTTTTCGATACCGAATTTCAAAAATATCCAAAAATGTTTTAACATCTCATCTTTTTTAGATATCCTTCTACTTTGAAGGTATTTACAATACATTGCCATTACCTTATTTTTAACATATACTTTTAATTAAATTTGAATTACCTCCACCAAAATCATTTACTCATAACGAACAATATTTCCTTATTTCTCTTATACCTTTCAAGTAAATAGATATTGTTATGTGTGTTTTATATGTTTTATATGTTTTCAACTAAAGACTATTGTTGAATAACCAATCTATATTATATTTCTATACATTAAAACTACTTTTTCTCTGTTAACTTAGATCATCATCATAAAATAGAGGGCCTTATCGTGTTGTTTATGTATTGAAATAGTGTATCAACTTAGACCATCATAAACTAAAAAGTAATATATGTGGGTTTTATGTATTGAATTTTACACCACCTTCGTCTAATAACATATCAGATTCATTGTTTTTTTTTTTTTTTAACCACAAAGAACTTTATTAGATTAAAGAGAGTATGGGAAATACATAAAATGAATCAACCACAAAGGTGGTAAAATAAAAGAGTTACAAACATTAGCTTGACTAATTGCCTTCTTCGCCAATATGTCTGCCGCTTGATTCCTCTCCCTATTCACATGAGCTAAAGAGCTTTCACATAAACAGGACATCCAATATCTTATATCACAAAGCAGATTACTAATTTCCACATGATCTTGAACTTGATTTATAATAGTGCAAAGCTCTGAGTTATCTCCTTCAAACCAAACTTTAGTCCATCCGCGAATCCACACTTGCTGCAACGCATATAAGAAACTTGTAGCTTCCCCTTCCAAAGGAGATATTATTCCACTGACCTGAGCATTTCCAGAGACAATATGCTTTCCTTGGGCATCTCTTATAATCCATCCAACCCCATTAATATCTCTACCTGGACGGTAGCTACAATCGAAATTGCATTTTACCCAATTCAGAGGAGGAGGTTCCCAAGCTGATGATTTCAATACCCGAGAAGGTCTCTGAACCTTACGCCGTTGAGCATTATTATGCCACTCCATATTAGCTTCAGTTGCCCGTCTAATATCTTCACTCGGGTGAACATTCCGTTTAGCAAATAAAAACTCATTTTTCGATTTCCAAATAAACCAAAGAACCCAGAATACCAGAAGCTTATTCACATCATTCTCCCTCATAGAATGTGTTATTCTAAAGAGAGTTTTGACATTATCCTCCACATGTATGGAAAACTGATGGGACGCGAGAATCGACGAACATCTCCATATCGCCATTGCGTGAGGGCATAAGAATAATACATGATTGATTGTCTCTTCATCCAGACAGCACCTTTGACAAGTAGGATCAATCCTGATTCCTCTTGAACACAATCTGGTATACGTTGCTAAGGCACCCGTAACTACCCTCCACAAAAAGTGATTAATCTTAGGTAAAATCCGCAATTCCCAGATATCCTTTTTAATTTCTAGAGAACCCGGTGGCCTTAAAAACGCCTCACCTTCATGGAAATAGTGAGTAGAGACCCAATATCCAGACTTAACCGAATACCTCATATCCTTCGTGAACGGCCAAATAAGTCTATCTATATTAGAGAAACGAGTTAACTTTACCTGCAAAATCAACGGAATGTCTTGCTGATGAACATACTGCTGAAGCATAGGAATGTTCCAGGCATTACCCTCTGGTAAGATAAAATCGCTGACCATAAAAGCAGGGCTCTGGATACTTTGAACTATCCTCCTTGGTGGAGTCACTGGGAGCCAATGATCTCTCCACATATCTGTATTTTTACCATCTCCTATCATTACCCGGAGTCCTTGTTGAAGTAAGTCACGACCTACTTGAATTGATTTCCAGCCATAAGAGGCTTGTTTGGGATTCGAAGACTGTAAGAATGTCGACGAATGGAAATATCTTCCTTTGTATAATCTGCTGATCAGAGAGTTCGGGTTGCTCCATATTCTCCAAGCTTGCTTGGCTAGCAAAGATTTATTAAAGCAATGAAGATCTCTAAAACCCATACCTCCTTCTTTTTTAGGTAAGCAAAGCTTTTTCCATGAGACCCAAGAAATCTTCCTTCTGTCCTCTCCTTTACCCCACCAGAATTCAGACAAGATAGAGTTAATCTCATCACAAGTTGTTTTCGGGAGTAAGAAGCAACTCATAGAATAAACTGGTTTAGCTTGTAAAATAGCCTTGATTAAAACCTCCTTACCCGCAGGAGATAAGGACTGATTATACCACTGAGAAGTCTGAACTCGAATACTTTCTACAATGCCATCAAAATCTTGTACCTTGCTTCTACCAAATTGTTCAGGAAGGCCAAGGTATTTACCACCTCCACCAATGGTATGAATTTGCAAAATACGCTGGATTCTTCCTCGCAGTTGGTTTTCAATTCTTGTACCAAAAACAATAGAAGATTTAGATAAATTAACCTTCTGACCTGAAGCTTTCTCGTACATATCAAACACATGAGCCATACACCCTGCGTTAGCTTCATTTGCCCGGCAGAAAAACAACGAATCGTCAGCAAAGAGTAAGTGAGTAACACGAGGACAATGCCGAGCCAATTTCATCCCCTCTAGATGGAATAATCTCTCCATATGGAGTCCCATTGACCAGAACAGAATAAGTTACTGAGGAGACGCATGACATAACTAACTTAATCCAAGCCTCAGCAAAACCCAGTTTATGCATTATACTTTCCAAGAAGTTCCACTCCACCCGATCATAAGCTTTGCTTATATCCGTTTTAATAGCCATATACTGTTCTGAGCAATCCTTTTTAGATTTCAGAGCATTCATTAACTCATGAGCCACTAAAATATTGTCGGATATCTGTCTTTCCGGCACAAATGCAGCTTGAGATTCTGATATGAGACAACCTAAGCAACCTTGCAACCGCATACACAAGACTTTAGAAATCAGCTTGTAAGCCACTGTACATAGACTTATAGGTCTATAGTCACTCATACTCGCTGCTTCCTTAAACTTGGGAATTAAACAAATGTTTGTGTGATTGATCTTGTTCTCCATGATTCCTGTTTCAAAAAACTTTCTGATCATCTGACAAACATCAGGTCCAATGGATTCCCAAAACTGCTTGTAGAATGAAGCCGTAAACCCATCAGGACCAGGAGCTCTATCAGAACCTATTAAATTCAAAGCAGCTTTGATTTCATCCTCTGAGACTGATGCCATAAGCTTATCATTCATATCTTGAGTCACTTTCCGTTGAATGTTAGGTAAACATTCTGATAGAGGAATTGTGGAAGAGGAGGAAAACATATTATTAAAATAGTCCTCAGCAACCTTGGCTATAGTTTCCTCCTGAGAATGGATAACTCCATTACTGTCCTTTATAGATTTCATCTTATTAGAAGCCTTTTTCATTTTGGTAATTCCATGATAGAACCGGGTATTCCTATCTCCAAGACAAAGCCATCTGTTTCTACTCTTTAGCTTCCAATATTCCTCTTCTTCCCGATAAGCTTGGTTAAGATTGCCCCTGAGTTCCTGTATATGTTCTGAAGAGATTGAAATATCTCTCAATGCCTGATCAATTAAACCTCTAATCTCAGATATACGAACAGCGGAATTAGTTTGGTGACTCCTCTTCCATCTAATAATCTCCCCCCTGCAATGGCTTAATTTTTGATTCCAACCACGAATGAACTCGGTTTGATCCCAAGATGTTATAACAGACTGCACAAAATTCTGATCCTCCGCCAACCTTTTATCATAACAAAAGAAACCCTTCCTTCGGCGATGTCTATAGTCAATAGATATAACCATGGGCCGATGATCTGATTCAGCAATCTCTAAGTACTCATTGCAAGATACAGGAAAATGATTCATCCAAGCCTGATTAACCATCACCCTATCCAAGCAGCATTCTATGATTTCTTTCCGGCGTCTCCCAACCCAGCTGAAGGGATTACCCATATACTTTAAATCTTTCATATCACAAATCTGAAGCATCGTATTAAACTGATGAAAACTCGAAACCGCCCGAGCTCTTCCCCCCCTTTTCTCTTCAGGTTTAGTCATCTCATTACAATCGCCACAGATCATCCAAGGACCAAACCGAGAAGTAGCTATACGTTGTAATCTTTCCCACAGGAGATGTCTGTATTTGGGAATGGGATGACCATAAACACAGGACAAGTAAAACTGAAAAGATTGATATTCCACATGCAAATCAACAAGACGAGGATCACTAGAAATACACGAAACAGAAACAAATGACTTCCACAGAACAGCCAAACCACCACTATACCCTAGTGGCGGAACCAAGATCATATGATCATACCCAAGATAAATAGCAATATCTCTAACATAATCATTATCCTGCTTAGTCTCAATCAGGAACAACATGTCTGGATGATACAACCTTTGCATCTCCTTAAGACGTCGAACTGTCAGGCGTTGCCCCAGGCCTCGACAGTTCCACACCTGAACTCTCATGGTATCTCTGGTGGTACCGGGCCCACCGCGCCTCTGTCAATACGATCCAAGCTTGTAACCACATCCTGCTCATCGTAATCCTCCATAATCTTCCTCAAACCATTAAACTCACTTGAGACTCTCAGCTTACCCACCGGAAATTTATCTATTGTCTCTGCTTCATCACGGGAGCGTTTTCCCAGGCAAGATGCTGAGATAAATGGTCTCTTATCAGACGGCATTGTTACTGCAAAAGAACTCGGCTCTACACCCTGATCACCCTGCAAGAAAGACCCATACTGCTTCACTCCAAACTCCGAGGACCACCGATCCTCCAACTCATAAGTGAGTCGGTCAATGGCATCATCAGAATCATTATCTGTGCCTTCATACTCCACTCGCCTCATCTCCATAGGTACCTTCTCCCAAACTCCATGTAAAGCTTCAAGGTGAGTACCCTGAAGAGCAGGGAGATCCTGATACGGCTGAAGAGAAGTCTGAACCTGCTCCAGACCAACCATACCTTCGCTCCCTGGTTCCTGAACCTCAACGCCAGGACTATTCTCGTTATGAGGATCTTCTTCATCATTACCATTATCTTCAATGTCTCCACCAGCAACAAGAGGGCAATCTTCAGAATCATGAGTGATTAATCCACAGAGTTCACAGAATCCTCGGAGCCTTTCATATCGGAATTTGAGCAAGGTATTACTACCCGGAGAAAACTGGAAGTTCCTCTGAAACTTGAGAGGATTAGCGACGTTCCACTTAAGACGCACTCGAACAAATTCCACACCAGCGTTGACTTCAGGATTAAAATCCACCGAAAAAACCTCACCCAGATTGTCGCCAATACTTCGAATCACCGGAACAGAAAGATACTCCAGAGGAATGCCACGGATTTGAACCCAGAAAGGGATGTGTTGGATATCTGAGTCCTCCATTCCCACCACCCATCTCGACATTATCAGCATTCTGTCATTCGAAGCCCATGGACCTCTATTTAGAACCGACAGGAGTAATTCTTCCGATGGAAAAATGAACTGAAACTTTCGTTTATCAACGATGCGCCCAGAGATGATGCCAGAAAGACCCCACATACGGGGCAAAGACGTCATGAGCGCCCTGATGTTTTGCTTCTTAGGGATTGAAGGCCTTCCCATCAAAGAAAATTGATTCACCCTCCGGGCTTCATTGCAAACTTCCAAGGAGAGAGGAACTGGGACATCATCAATCCCTAAATTAAGATCCTGGATTGCTCTTCTCAGATTATCAGCCATACTAACAAGAGAGGAATCAAAACGGTAAATATAAAGAGTTTGAGTATTCGATTTAAAAACCACAGACTCAAAATGATTAATATAGGGGAAGTCCTTCCAACCGCTTGAGAAAACTGTTTCATCGTAATGGAGATAACTTCCCAATACGGAGATGGAAAGATCGTGGGCAAAATAACGAAACACCCCACCCACAATCAATTGAATTTGTAAAAATAAATTTCTGAAATCATCCACGACATTCCAGAAAAGAAAGAAGAAAAAAATCGCCATTTTCTTTTCGTTATTGTTTTTTTCTCTTTTTTTTTTTGTTGCGCTTTTCTTGTTTTGTGTTGTATATCAGATTCATTGTTATAAGATTTTCAATACAAACATGTAATATCCTTAATATATTAAATCACAAGTTAATTCACCAATCAGATTTTGCCATATGATTAATATTTATAATTTTCTTAAAAATAATTTTAAAAAGAAGATAATTCTTAAAAAAAAAATGTAAACTATCCACTTTTTTCTTCATGCACGTTGTTTTCTTCTCCATACTCCTATCCAGCAAAACTCTCAATTGAAACCAGAATATTAATGTCATATACTCCTTCCATTTTAAAACCATAATTCATATTAGCACAAATCTTTCATTTTATTCCCTCCATTCTTAAATATAAAATACTAGAGAAAGCCCGTGCTTTGTGCGGATTTTTTTATTATATATTTTTTAATATTTGTCTAAAGTTTAAATGATTTTATTTAATTATGTATGGAATGTTATTTTGTATTTTTAAAAAAATTATATCGTTGTACTTTTTTGTTGTAAAAGACTCAAAATCAGTTTTTGAGATTAACTAAATTTTAAGATAATTTTGTGATTATTAATAAAATTGTGTTCAAGATTTAAAGACTATCTTGATAAGTTATAAATATTTTTCTTGAAATATCATTAATTATATTTTAATACATATTTACATGTAGACATACGTAAAGATTCTATAAAACTTTTATTGATATATATGTATATTATATTTATATTAAATTATTTAATTTAAACTATTTATTTGAATATAATGTAAATAACTTTCATCCCAGATAAATATATATATTTCAAAATAATATAAATATTTTGAATATTTGATCATTTTAAATTTTGATGATCAATAAAATTGACTCATGAATCTTTAATTCATCATTAACCTCTGAGAATATAACTGAACGGCCTCATCTTCATTCCGACCTTCCTCCTTAGAATCGCAACAAATCAATTACTGGTGAGTGACTCAAATAACAGTCAATATATAAACTGTTACTCGATTGGCACTTATTTTACCAAGTAATTGTTATAATTTTTCACGGTCTTTTCGTAGTCAACCTTGCACGTTTCAGTTTTAGCAACATAAGTCTCCTTCTGAATTATTGTGAAATGCAATTATTACACTTAGTTTAAGAACATGTCAACTGAGATAATAACACAATTATGAGTATGTGTTGATAGGAAGTATAGCATTGTCTCCAGTAAACATTCTAACCTGGTTTTGGATTCAAATTCAACGTCAGTGTGCCTTTAAGATCAAGAGGCTAAGTTATAAAAGAACCCTCAAGGTGAGAAGGAGACACTCACATCAAGCATGCAAGCTGCAGTATATTTGTTCCTTAGGATGCTCCATCTTAAAAGTCTCAGGGAACATTACCTTAGAATCACAAACTGTCCAGCGTTAACAAAAAAGAGTTAAGGTATAAACTTTAATGAAAAAACAATTACTGAAAAAAACTACTCTTCTAACCTTCAGTAAATTTACAGTAGGCATATGAAAAAGTTTTGGACAGCCAAAAAGGTTAATCCCTGTAAACTACTGAACACATTAAACTGAAGAATCAGTAACCAATAGGCAATGATTACATGAAAAATAAGAAGACACTTGTTTGGCCTTTTTGTTTAGTTTATAAATTAGCCTCTTGATCTTAAAGGCACACTGACGTTGAATTTGAATCCAAAACATAAGAAGACTATGAACATAAGCTTAAGAACACTTTTAATATGGTTTCAGAAACACTTTGAAGATTAGTTTATGGACATAAAAGCACTCTGAACATGAATTTATGAAGATATTTACCTTTGAATCCAGAAAGAGCATATCAAGAGACACCAGTTCCTCACCACGTTTGACATTCCTGGTTTCCCAGAATCTGAGCAACTGCAGTTAAACGGTGGAGGAGCAGCAGCCAGACTTAAAATAAGAAAGCAGGATTGCTGAGTTAGTCATTGCACATAGAATGTATTAAATTTACTGTTTCCACAGATTGAGAGGGTGATGTTCAAGTGAATAAAGCTAACCTTTTTTATAGATGTAGAATAAACCGCCATGTAGAGGGATAACCCACAATCAATGTCAGATCATGGTTCACGTCGGTCTATGGAGTTAAGAGGGCGATAATGGCGCTGAATCTGTAACTCGGACGGTTTCTGTTGAGCAGAGTAGAAGCCTAAACGACTCGAGTGGAGACAAACACAACTTCATCTCGATTCCAGTCATCAAATCTCTCGAGAAAGCAAAAGATATTTTTAATGTGTCGGACATCGAAGAAGAACAGGAATGACGTATAGGTGATGGAGACGTAAGACATGTCTGACCCTAAAAGAAAACGAGGCTTTTCATCTAGGCGAAGTTGATCTATTATGATATGGACTATGGACTCTAAGAAATTAAAACACAGCCCAATTACAATAAAGCACATATACATCCTTAACAAAATAAATGAAACATAGAGTTTTAGAAATGGGACACGTGACGGCTCCTCAACATTCGAATTGATGACGTGTCTCATCCAAGAGTGAGTTAAGTTGTTCTTTATAGTATTAGACTAGGGTTAACTGCCCTACGCGCGGAACATAATTCTTTTTAAATGTTAGTTTTAGAATAAATGTAGATAAGATTAATATTTAAATAAAATATTGACCAAAAATTATGTCTAAATCCTAACAGATTATATATGTTTTTGGGTTAATGCCAAAACATTTAGCAGCTTCCTTGCATCCGGACAATTTGCATTCATCACCATCCATTCAGTGAACATGGTTTTCTCAATACCATATCTAGACAGGACACGACCAAGACCATCTGTGTGTTTGTAGGGGATGTTTTGTTGTTTTTTAGATGAATTATTAGGTTCTGGACCGCTGGTTTGCGTTTGTGAATATGAAATGCAAATGTACGCCACATTGCTTCACATGCCGATAAATATCTACTTTGGAAAGTAGCAGCAATTTTATCCCACAGATAAACATGAGCTGTCTCGCCGCTGTATAATTAGAGATGAGTAAGGTAGTTAACACCAAATCTCTTATGTGCTTAAATAAATATGTTTGGTATTAGTTTGGTCTTACTCTTCAAGTTGCACATGCAATAATACCATATCCTTTGATCTTGCATCAACAGGTGCAGGGGCAGTAGCCATAGGTGTTGGAGTGTCTAAGTTGTCCCCATTGATGACTCGCAAAAGGCCAATGATATCTGTCAGGAATGGAGATGGCTGATTTATTAGAGTCAAAGATTTTTAATGTTTAAAGAATAAAATATGCTCACCGAAAAGATCTGTGTTTGTCGACAATGTCGGTAAACACTTGGAGATCTCGTAGATGAAAGTTCTGAGAATCAATCTGGTAGTCCCCTTTATGAACAGCAGCGAAGATTGTCTTGCTCGTGAAGCTGATCACGTGCTTATGCGGTGAGACTCTGTAAACTGATTTGGAAGGTCTGACGCTGAACCTGTTGAGCTTGTAAATTGTATTGGGTTTCAGTTCATCTTTGAAGCGGGGCAGGAAGTGTGTGGAGATAAACCCTTGAATGGTTGTTGACTGTGGTGGTTTCATTAGGTAAGAGTTAGTGATGAATGTTAACAATAAATTTTTGGCTTAAGTTAATTTGAGATAATACCTTTGAGTCAATGAGGAGCAACTCAACTCCCATGAGTATGTTCCCCTTTCTGAAGTTGCGGGATTCCCAACAATGAATCAGCCTAACAAAAAGTTCCTTGTTAAAAAAATCTCCTTCGAGGTCGTCAAACGTTTTTAGTGAACCATTGTTTTTTTGCTGGAGCTTCCTTCGAGGTTGTTAAAGGATTTTGGTGAAGTTATTGTTTTTTTGCTCGAGTCTTCTTTGAAATCTTCTTTGATGGTTGTGAGGTCGATGCTCCTGGGATAATGGGTTTTACAGCGATGTGTTTGAGAGCTTAATGTAGTATTTCCATATTTTTTTGTATATTGTATATTGTATATTTACTTTAAAATGTACTCTTTCTATTTCTTGTAGATTTACTTAAAAACCGGATTGGATATTGTATATTTGTGTATTGTATATTGTATATTTACTTAAAATGTATTGTTTCTATTTCTTGTATATTTACTTAAAACCGGATTGTATATTGTATATTTGTGTGTTGTATATTATATATTTACTTAAAACAGTTTTGTTTCTATTTTTTTAACTTGAGTTGCAAGGAAGAGAAGTTGAACAATCTGACTCCAGTTAAACCAACTTACACAATGGATAAAGATGCATAATGAATAGCATGTGTACTCCACCTTCCTTTGCTTTGGATTGAGAAGCTTGTTTTTGAACTCCTGGAAACTAATCTGAAACAGACAGGTATAGCACATGATATTAGTGAAAGGCATACACAACTCCAAAGTAAGATCTAAGAATGTCAAAATGTTAGGATCAAAGTTAAGAGCAAAGTCATTCAACTTGTCCACTTGTTTCTGCAGATCGTCTTTTTGCTCTGCAAGCTACTCAGTTGGGCCTCACAGTTCGCTAAATTCAGTTGCATTGTTTGATGTCATCCTTGGCAGCTAAAAGTGCTTCTTCTTTATTTTCAAGATTGTCTCTTTTCCCAGACTCATGGGACGCTTCTGGAACAACATTCCCTCCACCAGCTTCAAGTTACTCCTCAACAATTTGAAGCCTTGCTTCAGCGAGAGATAAGGCCATAGTAGCGTTTTAATAGCTTCTTTAGCAAGAGATTGCTCATCAACGGTATCACGAATGAGATCAAGGGTTTTGTTAACCTGAAGCCAGACACCAGCAGCTTCATCCTTGAGTGCGATGGCAGTTTCAAAAATCCTTTGAGCCTTTTCCTCGAACATGGTACTGTTGAGCCTAGCAACTTCCAAATCTTTGATTGCCTTATGAAGTAACTCCCTGAGTTCCTCCAAGCTATCAGATTCACTTTCATCATTTTCTTTACATTGATCATTAGTTTGAGCTATTGATTGCTAGGCTCAATGAGTACTCAAAGTCAAAGGAGCACTTTGAGCTGCATTTCTCCTCGATCGATGGCCAAACTGCGATTTAGGATAAGTCTTTGGAACGCAAAGTCTAGTGTTGATTACTTTGGGACTTAGCAGGCGATTTGAAAAGCAGAAACTGGTGGCACCATCGCCAGCATGAAACAAACTCGGCGCTGAATAATAGATGCAGATTCCATGTCGAATCAATCTAAATTAGTCTTTGCCTCCAATCTTATAAATAACACCCATCACTGTGACGAAGAAAATCAAAAAGAAAGAAAAACCACAATCAGAGTTGAAACGAAAATCAGAATCTGTAGAATGAGATATGAAATTTGCGGATGAAATGTAAAACTTCAATCAGGAACTCTATACATCAAACAAAGAGAATCACCAACATCATAAGCATCGGGAGAGAGAGAGAGAGAGAGAGAGAGAGAGAGAGAGAGAGAGAGAGAGAGAG
>MU106451.1:88719-120569 GCA_012274485.2 Sinapis alba
GGGAGAGGGAGAGGGAGAGGGAGAGAGAGAGAGAGAGAGAGAGAGAGTAACCACTAACCAACACGGCCAAATGTCTTCCAGATGTGGAGTGGCTTCGTCAGAGACGCCGTCGTTGTTTCTCAACAGATTTTGTGTTTCTTTTCTCTGGTCAAAGTTTCTCTCTCTCTCCTCCGCCAACCACCATAACATGAGTCCACAGATCACAGATGGTCAAGATTTATTTTCCACGGCGGAGCAAATCAAATAGATTACCCGGTTCACTGAGCAGACGTTGCGTTTCTTATCAGACGGCGAGGCTGAGCGAATTAAACAACAACAAAATCCACTCAAACGGCAAAGAGATCAGACGGCGAGGCTGAGCGAATCAAACGGCGACAAAATCCATTCAAAGACGATAACTCCGTCGTCATTTCATTCGGTTTAGATTTACGCTTTTTGCTTAACCGAGCACATATTCTTTCCCATTTGGAATCCAGCCACATCGCGTTTTTTAAAGAGAGTTTTATATTATTACGTGGACACTTGCCCAAGATAGTCTCTTTTAATAGTAAGGATTTAGAAGAGTTTTTATGTTTTAATATGTAAGATGTTCTCATATTTCTAGGTAACTTTAAGTTTATTAAAAACTATGTAGCATATCAAAATTTAATAGTTCTATTTTTAATTGGTCAAATAGCTTTTAATTATATTTTTAATGATACTTTATAGATAAAAAATAACTTTCTTAATAAGTGTGATTTACTTTTAAACATTTTATATTTAAGAACAAAGTGAGTATAAAACTGCCTCAATTTCAGGTCTATAAAACCAGTCTGCTCTTCATTTTAATTCCATCTTCTATAAATATTTTCACTTGAAATGTATGTGATCCTTTTTGCAGAAAACAAATTGAAATATCACTGGGTATTCATGTTGCCCAATTGAAGCTTTCTATAAAAGCATAGAAAATAAAAAAGTTTGAAAGTATTGTTGAAAATCTTTAATATACTAAATCACAAGTCACTTCACCAATCAAAATTTGTCATGTAATTAATATTTATAATTGAAAAAATAGTTAAAATGAAAAATAAGATAGTTCTTAGAAAAAATGTAACTACGATCGGCTTGATTCCCGTTTGTGGGGTACGTAGGAAACCTCTCACAAGGTGCAACTAGTTATATTAAAAAATTCTAATCTTTTCAACAAAGTATCAGAAAACAACCATCACACGCAAAAACAACAAGACTAATTCTCAGTATTGCAGTTCCATGCTTACACTTTAAAATTATTTACAAAACGAAATACGAGACCAACTCTCAAAAGTGCAACAGCTCCGCGCTCACACAATACATTTCGCAAAAAAAAACGTGACCAGTTCTCAGTGCTGTAGCTCCGTGTTGTGAGCACTTTAAAATTATTTGCAAACAAAATACGAGATCAGCTCTCAAAAGTACAACAGCTCCGCACTCACACTTATAACATTTCGCAGAAAAAACCCAGGACCAGTTCTCAGTATTGTAGCTCTGTGCTCACACTCCAAAGTTATTTGCAAACGAAATCAAACGAAATACGAGACCAGCTCTCACAAGTGCGACAGCTCCGCGCCCATACTTGTAAAATTTTGCAAAAAAAAAAACAGGACCAGTTCTCAGTGTTGCAGCTCCGTACTCACACTTGATAATTTGCTCATTCAAAGAACTAGTCATATAATGATCGACAACTACACTAATACAAATGACCAACTCGACAAACATGACCAAGACGATCTCACTTCCTACACACAAAACCTTGTCACAGAGAGCTCGGTCAAAACCTTGTCAAATGCGAGCGTTAGCAAAAAAGATAACACAACAATGAAGCACAAAGATAAACACGAAGAGATCATCGATAAAAGAAACTCCAACATAGTCCAGAAAGATCAACATAATTGATCGTAACAACAAAATCCAACAAGGAGATCAACACAATCAATCCTAAAACCAACAAAAGATGGTCCAACAAACAACCATAACAACAAAATAAAGATAGAAGGAGACCACACAGAGCCTCAACAAAAGCACAAAGTAGGACTACGAGCGTGGGGCAGTACAACCATCGCGCTTGGTAGACACACATGACGTACCCTCACGATCAGACAAACGACAACGATCCACATCACTACGACGACAAGCTTCCTCTTTCTCCTTGCCAAAGCCGCTTCCTCCACGCCCTCGGTGAGGGACGGAAAAACAGGATAAGAGGAACAATGAAATCAAAAGAAGGGATCATAGCCAATTCCTTCTCATCAAACACAACAAGAACGAGCAATGACGCCGCTCTCGTCCTCACAACAAAGTCCTTCTCAAGGTGTTTAACCTTACTCTCGGGAATCTTTATCCCCTCACTCCTCCAAACTCTAACAGCCTCAAGCACCCCATGAAGCTGGTTCACCCCGTACATGGTTTGACGAACAACCTTTTGGTCATCCACAAACCAACGCATCTTATCAATGCGAGAGTTACAAGTAGCAAGCACATCGCCGTGCCTCACAATCGTCCTGTCATACCTCTTGCGCAGCATCTCTTTTCCCTTCTGATAGCGATCTGCTTCCATTATTTGCCGCTTCCTTACTCGTTCAGTCTCCACAGCCATCTTTGTGGTGAGAGTTTTTACCTCCTCCTGCGCAACCAAGGAGACTTTCCTCTCAGCATCATACTTCTTACGCCAAGAGGCAACTTCCCCTGCACGATCGGCTCCCTCCTTAACCGCAGCAAGCATGCCATTGACTTTCTCAAGCTCTGCCGCAACGACCTTAAGATTGACATCCTGACTGTTTACCAGCCGGTTCACGTACTTTGCGGCCTACAAAAACACACATTCATCACATTAAAAGAAAAAATGTTCATCACATCACAAACATTTCATCACATCACATCAGAAATATCCATGAAAAAAAAAAAAACCAAAGATCCTTACAATAATCGTGTGACGGACGGACTTTATGTACCACTCTGAGCGCTCAGAAGTATCAAGTAGACAACCCTCATCGTCACCAACCACTCGTAACTTCTTGAAAAGTTCTCCACAATCCGTCATTGTGCCTCCAAAAACACACTCAAATGGCTGAAAAATAACCTCTCCTCCATCAGTTGGAGTGGTCCCCCATCGACCACAAATACCTCGCCAACCAAAAGATCTCCACTTGGTGTAGGAGCATCCTTAGTAGCCACAACAACCTTGCGCAGCTTCGGCGATGATGTTTCCTTCGCTAAAGAACCATCTGCAGGCCGCTTCTTCGGATCACCACCCTTCTTACCACTAGCAGCAACCAATTTTTCGGAAGCACCACACCCTTCCCGACGACGATCGACAGACTGCGCAGAAGAAACATGAACACTAGCGAGACCCACAACCAATCCAGGAGCACTCGCTAAAGCTCCAACACCCGTCGACGCTCCTGCACCATCATCAACAACGGCAGCAACATTGGCGGTGCTTCCCCCGGCAAAGCACTCGCTCAAACTCAGAAACTCCCTAAAATTCATCCTTGAATGAACGTTCCAAGTAGCCACACCCACAAAAAAAAACAGCAACACAACACCAGTAATAATCAACCTAATACCAGAAAAAAGAATGAGAGCAACCACAAATACACCTATAAAAAAGGAGGTGGAGAAGAAAAGAGAGTACCAACCTGAACTTATAAAAGAAACACAACGCAGAGCTCTCACCCTATCAACCAATTTCGAATCCTGAATTCTGATACTATAAACGTACACCAGACAATCTTTGTATCCCGGCGCAAATGAAACATCAACAGTATGACGATCGGCAAAATCAACAAACAACAACAACGAACAATCAATAAAAGATGGACAAGATACACACAAATAAATTACGAACAACCATGATAAGGGTTTCAACTAGTCATAAAAGGTCTACTCATGTCGGAAACCGATGAGGGGATAACCCTAACATAGAAGAATCTACGAATCCAGTCAGTCGTTTTCCTTTTCTCCTCCTTAACAAAACAATGACCATGCTTCATAGATAGATAAAATGTTATGTACGTTTCACCTGGCGTAATCTTTATAATCTATTCAATAAAATAAAGACTCATGTGAACACCACACTCAGAAGCAAGAACAAGTGTACCAACGATGTTACAGATTGAACAAGGAGTCAACTGGGACAAATCAATGCGACGCTCATCGCAATATGCTAGCAACAACTTTGGAAGAGGAAACCACAAATAATACTCTGAAAACCAGAAATCATACAAACAAACCCACCCATCCGGGGCCGTCCAAGGACGCTCGTCCGGACCGGGTATGTGTACTTCTACAGCCCCTTCAGTACATCAATTGACCGTAATCCATTCAAGCTTTGCTTCTGTAAGAGTAGACGACTTCGAATCTCTAGGGTGATCAAGAAAATGACCCATACGGCATCCCCTTTTCCTCGGCTTCTTAATCGTCTGCTCCAACTCACCATCAACCAAATCAACAGTAGAAGAGTAATCAGCATAAGAAGGACAACTAAAATCAAAGTTTTCCCCTTTACTACCGAAAAGTCTCTAGTGCTAACTCCCCCATGCTCATTACTAGCAAAATTATTTTCATTATCACCGTCACCATTGGCACCTACTCGCTCATCAACAATACCAACGGTCTCTCGATCACCAAGATTTTGCTCCAAATCCGCATTTTTGGCAATAACTATTTCCTCCACACCATCTGACCAAGAGCCCCCACAACCGGTTCTTTATCAGAAGAACAAGAAGAAGTCGGATCCGACAATGACCCTACAACCTGAAAAGCAACATGACCATCAACAATCTCCCGCTCCCCACCAACCGCACTATCAACAACATCATCCCTAGTTTCACTCGATGACGAAACCGAGCCGGCCTCACTTGACAAACCCGAACTACTCTCGCTCGAGGAGGAGTCCGAAGACGTAGAACTCTCATCAACGGTCTCCTTGTCAACGATGAGATTACTAGCAGCAGCAAGCCTATCTCTCATACTTAACATACCAGACTCAAGAACGAGCTCTACCTTCTTATCAAGATTCAACCCGTGTTCATCAAAATCAGCCGTCACAAAACCATCAACCAATCCCCCTTCCGACGACCAACACAACCTCGATATTCCTCTCCCCGGTCGGTCGTCCTCCTCTCATGAACCCCGACGAGCTCCTCCCCTGCCCGGCGAGCTGCCCCGGTAAGCTACCTTGACGAGCTGCTACGGTAAGCTGCCCCGACGATATGCGAAGAGTTGCCCCCACAAGCCGCTCTGACAAACTGCCCCGACGAGCTGTCTCCGACAAGTTGCCCTGACGAACTGCGCCTGCTACGTCTGACGGATCCAAGCTCGTCGAAGAGCTCTGACGAGCACCATTGGTGCTCGGCAAATCTTAACTCCCCCTCTCAACGCTCACCAACAATACCCGATGAGCTATACAAGGAACACCCCAACTCAACCGGACGAGCATCCACCTCCTTCGACGAGCTCAAAATCTCCGTGTTTATCCCTTGCAATGTCGACATAGGAAGAACTTCCGATCTGGTATGGCTATCCACATCCGGCATAACAGATGAGCTTGCCCCCGCGACATCGACAACAACTCGTCCAACCGCCATGTCGACATCCAACGAGCTGCTCCGTCTTCGCCGAACTATCCCCTGCTTGTTTTTCTCATGTTCTCCGACATGCTCGCCGGATGCTGCAGCTCATAAGGAGCTCCTCCCTATGACATCAGCCATAGCTCGTCCGACGCCTTGATCGTCTCGATCTCCCATCACCGATCCACCAAAACCAAGCTCGCCAACAACATCAGCTCGTCGCTCCATCTCTGAGTTGCAGCCCCTCTGTTCCCGGCTCTTTAGATCCAGCAACAATAGCAGCTCATCCGTCCAGCGATCTCCCCCCCCCCCCCCCCCCCCCCCCCCCCNCATCTCCGAGCTGCGCCCCTCTGTCTCCGGCTCGTCGGATCCGCCAACAACAGCAGCTTGTCTGTCGAGCGACTCCCCCCTGCAGCAGCTCGTCCATCCAAAAAAATCCCATCACCATCCGCCCTCGTTTCCCGACGATCTCCCATCTCAGCTCTCCCTTTTCGATGAGATCTCCCAAAACCCCTTTCTCTTTTTTAAAAAAAAAAAAAGTGTCGGCCAAACAAGAAATAGAAGGGAGAGGAGGACCATACAAAAACAATTAAAAAGATAAGAAAGATAAGAGAAAAATTTACCTTGCTACCCCAAAGGAGACAAGAAATAAAAATATCCTACATTCCCCTTATATAGGAAATAATGTCTCATGTTTTCCAACATCATAACAGTCCATACCTGATTTTTACTCAGAAGATTCTAGAAGAATTCACCAAAACTGACATTTGATGAACTGAAGGGGTTATTGTTGAAGATGGGCTTAGCACGGGCCCAACAAAAGCTAAGCCGAAAATCAGGCTCGACCCGTTAAGCAAAATGATGACCTCACTAGAAGATAAAATCATACTTTTCTATAAATAGAGAATATCAGACCCGTCAAAAGGCAGTCAAAAACGTACGAAAAGCACATAGAGTACAAAAAAGGAGACATCCCTCTTAAGACGACCTGTCCTATTCAGAGCAGTTCGTCCTTGACTACCAAACACCAAAAATAGAGAGATGTTCGTTTAGACGACCTGTGTAAACGAGCATCTATAATTCTTGTAATTGTCCGAACTATTAATATGAAAATCTCCATCTCTTCACCTTATTTATTACTCCCTCCGTTTCATATTACTTGTCGTTCTAGGTTTATGCATACATATTAAGAAAATATATGATTTTGTATATTTCTAAAATAAAAACACAATTACCTATACATCTAACCATATTTCAACCAATAAAAGAATAAAATGAAGAATCTTATTAATGAATTTTGCATTAAAACTCTAAAACAACACTTATTTTAAAACGATTTTTTTCTACAACGACAAGTAATATGAAACGAAAGGAGTATTACTGTAACATCAACCGAATATGGAATCTAACACATGGAACTGCAATTCCACCTTTAAATGGAGTTGCTAATTTCCAGGACCGGATTTCTTTGGTCAATGTAAGTGTCAATGAATAATATGCCTTGAATTGTTAACTAAGATTTTTTTTTGGTTCACAATGCCGTTTTGATTAGAGTATTTAATACGAGTTTAATGTTTTAGACATTTAGTCATGTCGGTGTATAATTTATCATTTATGTCATTTAGACAAAAAAAAAATATAGCATCATACACACATATTCCCAAACTAACGTGTAAAGTAATTTAATTATGTGTTACATGCTGATTCACTGTTTTATTTTCTGGACATAATTTTTTTAACTTTGATTTGTAATTTTATTAGAGATAGAGATGTTGAATGAACTACATAAATTGTTCATAGCATGTTGCCAATCATAGAAAGTAGAAAAAAGTCGGGAACAAGATTAAACAAAGTAATTAATAAAATTTCAAATTAATATTTGTATCAAACAAAGTAATTTATAAAAATACTGAAAATTTCAATAGAACTAAGTTTTGTGTTTTTAGTTAATCAATGATAAATGTAATAATGTTTTTATGTTTAATTTTTATTGTTTTGGCTAATTTTTATACATGTCAACTATATGTATAAATAACTAAAGTTTAATCTTAATTGTAAGAAGAAAACTTTTCTGTCCATAGCATAGAATCAATACTAGTATATACATAAAGCTTGGTTTACAATATACTCCCTCTGTTTCAATATAAGTAATGTTTAAAGTTTTTATACATAGATTTAATCTTGGTTACATAAAAAGATCATTAAATGAAACTTATTCAACTAATAAAAAAAGAAAAAGCATTTTGTAATTGGTCATCAAATTCAAATGATATTAAATTCTACCTAGAATAGTGAGAACATCAATTATTTTGCAACAAAAAATTGGCTTTATGGTTATAAATATTGATTTATATAATTAATTCAATATATTAACATAGTATATAGTACACTGTATTTGACTATATTACTTTGTGTAGAATCTCGCTTTTATGAAATTATGTTGTTTATTGGCACCTATTAATCTATAGTACTAAAGCACAAAACCTTTGTTATATCTAAATAAGGGTCTTTTGCGGCTTTTTCAGATCCATCTTAGCAACCATCTAAAATTTTATGAACCATCTTTGTAGCAATGAAAAATCCAAAGAAAAACGACACAAGGATGGTTTCCCTGTAGAAGAAATTCCTAAGAAAGACGACACATTGATCTTTGAAACAACATAGTTTTTACCTCAGACCTTATTGTTTGATATTAAGTATTTGTCATTTGTATCCACGTTTGTGGACTCCCATTGACAAACCTCAAAACAAAAATAAAAATCAGTTAGAATATTAACCATTATTTGTTGACTCAAAAAATAATTAAGACGACAAAAACATATATTTTTAATAAATTTAAAATATTTATATTATTGTATGAGAACTAAACAATTTTTTACAACCATATTAATATTTGCAATTCGTACCTTTCAAGTATTGTTGTCCATGTTGTAAGGATCAAACTTAGAAGAATATAGTTTTACTTTCGAGTCATCACAACACGTTTCCATCTCATAGCAATAGGAGTATCTCACATGCAAAAGAGAACCAAAAAAAAAATTATTGACGAGATTTTAGTTTGTCTTTCGTTAAACTTTTAAACAAAATTATCAGTAAATGGATGAAGAAGAAAGACAAAAATGTAAGATTGAATTTACACTTACGGATTTGATGAAGATCTTTTGTTGGAAATCGCCATCTTCATCTATTTTGGTTAAATCGCACGAGTTAATAAGATCTTCCTTTGATTGTCTCAGGTCGTTCATGATTTTAATTGAATCTGTACAATCTAAGCTATCGGACACAACATGCTTTTAAAATCAAAAACCAAATAAACATTTTGTAAGCAAATACTTTTTGATTAACTGGATAAACAAAAATAATCGTAAACGATTTTATCATGAAGCAGAGTCGAATCGTAAAATAACAAAACCTGATTTTATCGCTATAAAACAACAAATGTTTTCACAGTTATATGTTTGCTTTGCTTTCTGGCTGGATTTTTTTTTGCGGCCCAACTTATCATTTTTGAATTTGATTTTAAAATCAAGCAATAGTGGAGCCTTTTTTATTATCTTCAGCATATTAAAATAGAATTTTAAAATATAATATATCAACATTATATTTTTCATAATATAAACATTACAAATTATATTTTTTAATAAAAACTATAAAATTATTCTGCATGATAGTAATTTTATACTATTCAAACTATATGTTATTGTTTGCTATATTATTTATACCCTATATAAATAAATATGTAAATAAAATATTTTATAATATTTCTCTTATTGTAGTAGATTGTGGTTTACAGTATGAGAATTTTTTTTTACATGAATTATTTGAAATTATCTTAAAACAGAAATGAAACTAGGACCGAAATAATCAAAATTTTAATATATCCAGATCACACCGTATATCAACATATTCGATCACTTTAACCAAACCTAACTTCATATATAACAAAAATTGTTCATATATATTAAACTGCAAAACCACAACCAAACTAAAATTGATAACCAAAAATAATAAATTAATGTCAAACTGAAAATCGAATGGTCATGGCTAAACACATTAGTTAACAAACAGTCATATAAATAAAATTTTCAAGAAATAAAAATTCCGCGTTTTCAAAGCGTGGATTAAAATCTAGTAATTTTATTAAAAAGTAAAAGATATTTGTACATCAATATATATAAAATTTAATAAAGAAAATGTCTTATGGTATTCGAAAAACAATTATCACGAAAGTAGCACACAAGAATTGAAATACCAAAACAAGTTTTATCAAAAAGGAAAATGAAAATTATGGTATATTTTCATTTTATTGATATATTAAAAATAAATAAATATTTAAATAAATATTACAAAAATACTTGAATTATTTGTATTTAGAAACAAAGAATATTTTTATTTTATTTTTAACTTTTGACCTTTTTAAAATTATATTTTTCAAAAACGATTTAAAATAGTATTTTAAGAAACAATTATTCTTTATGGTTTCTTTTTTAATTTACGTTTTAAAAAAGACTTTTTGAATATTTATGGTATCTTCTTAAATTTATGTTTACGAAACCTTTCTGATAAATATAATATTTTCATAAAATTTAAGAAAACGTTAATAAATATTTATAATATGTTTTTAAAATATAGGAAAAAATCAGAAATGTGTATTTAAAATATATATTTTAAATGTGTATTTAAGAAATGGTAGCACAAAGCAGTGAGATGCACCATAATCAAACAAAACATTGATAACCACTCCGTTTATGATTAAGGTTCTTACATATTCACTGAACACTAAGAATCTGTTTCTACAGACAAGCAATTTCACATAGAAATTCTTAAAATAAAGGTGAGAGATAGGTAACTTACTAGTGATCAAACGAGAAATGCTAGGATCCATGGATTTATCACCGATTGTTTACACCCATGGTATGATGGTCTGCTTCTTCGCAGCCGGATGAGGTCCATCACTTGCACGCTTCTCAGCTAGCTGTGCATCCTTTGGACACTGGTTCTTGAAGTACTCCGCTTCACTGCAGTTATAGCACACTCGTTCCCTAGCATTCTTGCCTTAGATTCTTTGGCCTCAGATCTTCCTTAGATTCTTTGGCCTCAGATCTTCCTCAAAAAAAACCCACAGAGTTTGTGATCCATACTACCACAACAGTGACAAGCATCCGAAACAGTGTGATAGGATACAGGGTGCATCTTCCCACAAGTGGAGCACACACTGCGACTTGTTGCATTTGACTTGTTGGAAGACTCAGTCTTCATCATCTTTTGATTCTTTCCCGCATGCTTCACAATTTGACCATGCGGTACAGTGCCAAACATCTTGGCCTCCTCAATGATTCTAACTTCTTGCTCTACAGCCTTCTCCACCAGTTCAGCTAGAGTGGCACAGCTGCGAATCTTACAACGGGTTTGGAGATTCATCATGAGTTCACACATAAATTTACAAACCAATGATATCTCTGACTCTGCCTCACAATCATCATATTTTTGAGGCTATTGAATTCTGCCTCATACTCTTTCATGAACACTGATCCTTGTTCTAGTATGAGAAAAGCTCATTCCAGCTTATCAAAGATTTCTTCCGAAAAGTACTTCTTACGGTATTCCGTATTGAAGTTAGCCCATGTGTAATGATTAGCACCAATTCAATCTGCAACTTTTTGCCACCATATGTTCACATCACCGTCCAGATAGTTAATGATAATGTTCTTGTTGTAGGAAACACGGCATCAATCCGATCCTAACAGACATAGATCCAGATCATCCTCAGTCAGTGCATTCAGCTTTGGCCAGTTCTTTATAGCATTATCCAACCCATTATGTACGCCTTACGGCTTAGCCAGTCAGACCTTATATCATCATATCTTCTATCCTCGGAACACGGATGCTACATCATTCTCCTGTGAATTGTATTTCTGATGAAAAAAACTAGTGAAATGTTATAAATCAATACATTGACCCAGTAACATATGCTCAAAATTAGAGCTGAAAATTTGAGTTTAAATTTGTGGGCTCTGCCTTGTTTGATCCTTCGTAGCGCGAATATGAGTCAACTGATCTTAAAAATTTATGGGGCAGGTGCGGATGTAGGTCAAGTTTATTTTCTTCCAAGGTGGGTGCGAGTCAGTTTAATTTTAATTATGGATACTCGGCAACCCATAATTTTTACCTTTAAAAAAAAATTTAATTAAAATTATTTTCATCAAAGACATATATATTTCTTTTATTTTCAAAAATATAATTAATATAATTAACAAAATTACCCTCAGGTATCCCTTGTTACCCGTTAATTTCAACGGGACATGTTCAAATTAAGTATTTTTATTTAGTGGGTAATGCTAGTTGGATTTTTGAATAAAAAAATAATTCAAGTTGCGGTAGGCGGGGTGGGTTGACCTGTAACTCCATCATTACTCAAAATTAACATAAAATTAATCATTTAATTTATTGACCCTTTAAATTTTATGGTTAGCTCTGCGACTGGTTATAAACATGATAAATATTTATACCAAGAAACTTTGTAAACTGCAGCACTAGTTTTTGGCTACTATAAAATTTCAAGTGAGTTTCTATTATCTCATCTGTAAATTGAACAATATGCGGTATTGCTTTTCTATCTTTTTTAAACCGCACATGTATTACAAAAATGTATGAATGGTGGGATAATAGCGGTTTGCAAAAAATCACACTGAATATCGCACCCTCTTAGTTTCCCATTCAATACTTTAATATTAGGTAATGAATGGTGAATTCTTATTTGTGGGGATTTCACAAAAATGCTAATAGAACATCAATCACAAAATAGTTAAAACTGTATGAGTTTTTAGAAAGAAAAAAAAAGCAAAAACGCACTAAAGTTTGAAACAACTTAAAACAATGAAATAACTGAAAAACGCCTTGCCATTTTCAAGACAGGTAACAAGGTTTGGGCAACTAATAATGCACTCACTATTATGATTTAGTTTCTCATTTTAAGATAACTAGGTTCTTTGTCCGTGCGATGCGCGGAAAATGGATTTTTGTTTTTTACGTAGGATTAAAATTTTAATTTAATTTTTTTGATGATTATAATATTTTTAGATTAGATGAGCTATAACTTGTAATAGTTTGAGTTGTTACATTTGGGAGTGAGTTGAAAAAAAATGTTTTTGCTAAACTTATTATATCAAAATGTAAAATATAATAAAAAATTAGGATAAGAGTAAACAAAGAGGAAATGTAAGGGAATATGTTTTTGAGTTTTTTTTTTCCTACGGATTTGTAGGTAAGGTGCCCTTGTGTTAATTGTGTGATCCACTTGCTATCCGTCCTTTGAAGTGTTTGATGTTGTTGATTGAGGTGTCAAAGTAAAATCTAGTTGCTAGTGATGCTAGTGTTTTCGGTTGTAAATAATTCCATCACATATTGGGCTGTTTTTTGAATAAGCATGGTCGAGTCTGGGTGTTCTATTTCATGGTATGTTAACAGGATTTCCATGCCCTCAGTTGTTGAGTCATTAAAATTACCTTGGTTATTGGTGATTGATGGGAGCTGGAAATCGATAATAGATTGTTGTGTGTTGGGCCTGTTGATGTAGACTTGTAGAGTGCATCTGGGATTTGTTGCCTAGGCTGTGTTTGGTGTGAGAAGACATAGGAGAGAATTGGTTCATTGTTCATTTTTTGTTATTTTTTGTGTGATTTTAAAGTTGGAAGTAATGTAAGGTTTTATAGCTTTGTTGTAAAGGTTATGATTTTGAAGTCTTGAATTATGTTGACTTGTTGTTACATTATATTTAATTGACAATTAAATTGAGAATCGTTTAATTATTTGACCAAAAGGTTGTGTTAGTAAGACATTTTTTTGGTTAATGAAGACTATTTTTTACTTTATTTTCAGTGTGAATTTGGAAGAGAACATTTTAATTATGGTTCTTCGTATTGGGGTTTTGTTTTATTAATTATAAAATATTTTTTAAGGGTTGGTGAAAATTATAAAATTTTAACGAGCCAACATTATTTCAAATTTATTTAAAATTTTTATAGTAGTGTTTAGTTTTAAAATCAATTAGATCATATGATGAGGCTTATTCTATCTGAACTTAGATTTTGTACTTACTTTTCTCTTATATGTTGTCCTATATACATAGTTTTTTATTTAAATGAGTGGTATTGTAAGATAAAAATGTGGTGATGCAGTAATTCATTTGCTTTCGTGATTGCTTTAATTTTAATGTGTAACGGTTTTATAGGTTATCAGTTTTAAGTTTTAGAATTTTTTTGAATTGTGGTAACATTTTGTGTAAATGAAAATTAAGTGAGGAGTGTTTTAATCTTACTCTAAGTGGTTTGTGAAGAAATGACCTTATGTTTACGTTAAATTGATTTTTTTTTTGTTGTGTGGATTTTCTAATTTAATTTATTTTTTTAGGGAGATTTGTTATTACTGTTCTTCATATTGACATTTAATTTTATCACTAATATTAGCATTATTGTTTGCAATATAGTATTGATGTGATGAAAATTTGGGTAAGACTGTTGAGGTTATTCGCCAAACAAACCAAGGGGAGAGTTTTTTTTTTGTGGGTGGCTTATTGTAAAGAATTAGAGATTCTAGTAGGTTTGATGTATGTTGTAGGAAGAGTAGTTTAATAATGATATTATATATTTTTTAATGTCAATAGAGTTAGATATTAATTTTGTAATAAGATATTTGATTTTAGCAATATATTTTCTTAAAATTATTTAGTTTGGGGTCTGAGATCAGTAAATGCTGTAGAAGATTTTGTTAAATTTTTTTGTTTTTCGATAATTGTGGAAGCTGAGATATTGAAAGAGTCATGTGTAAAAGCTGAGAGAAGTTGGTATTGTAAATGACTAAATAAACATCAGATAGAATGGTAATTTTACTAGAATAGTGGAGGGGAGGGGGATAGCTGTAATGTGGACTGGATGAAAGTATAGCCTGAACAAAGTAAGCAAATGTATTAGTAAAGTTGAATTGTAATTAGATTAGGAAATGAAGTACGTTGATAGTATTTAAGAATGATGTACTTGGGAGTAATGTATATCAATCGCTAGCGGAGGAAGCTTATCTACTGATATTTTCCTTTGATTGATACTTAGGATGCTGTCAAACATTTAAATTGGTATTATTAGTAATAAGATCAGAAGAAACGGGTTCAATCAAAAATGAAATTAAAATTTTCTTTACCTCCATGAGATAGGATATTTTTAAAGATTTCTTTGTAGACTATGTTCTTCACTTTCTCTAGATGAGAATATTTCCTTGCATGATAGTTAACCCAGCCTTGCTAGTAACACGTGAGAGGGCTATGTACAGTTGCCCATGAGTGAATACCGGCTTTGGTAAATATAGGACAACTTCTTTTAAACTTTGCCCCTGACTTTTGTTTATTGTCATTACGCAACATAGTCTGATAGAAAATTGTCGTCTACGTAATATGAAAGGTAGTCGTGTTTCATCTTGCAAGAGAACAAATCTTGGGATCAGAACTCTTTTACCAATGTGAGAGCCAGTGACAATTTCAGCCTCTAGAACGTGTTCTCCAACATAAGTTAGGATTAAGCGGGTACCGTTGCATAAGCCTCCTTTTTGATTTAGGTTTCGTAGGAGCATGACTGGTGCCCCAATTTTTGGAGTCAGTTTATGTGTAGGTAGTCCTGGAAAATCCAAAGAATTGATATACTCAACAGTGTATAAAGTGTCGTTCTGCTCTGATTGGGTATCTGATATCTCGAAACTGTCAGAACTGAAATACTCTTTTGACACACCATCAGTGTGGGAGATGGTATTGGCGTTGATTTCATCGACGGTTTCGTTCCGCGGAGTGAGTATAGCTTTGTTACTGAACGAGCTATCAAATGCTTTAAGTTTTGTGAGATCACCATATGCAGTCTCCACAACTTGTTTAAGGGGGTCCTCATTTATCTGCTGAAGCAATGACGTGTCAACATTAATCATTTGTTCATGGTGCTCGTCAAACCCATCTTCTGATGCTGTTGGTGCAGTACCCTCCCCGACTTTAAGGACCCAGTCTGAGAACTCTAAATCAGCTCGATTTATCCGCATATTTGTCTTCAAAGAGAACTTGTGGCAACTTTCCCATAGATAAGAATGACTTATAGAAGCCAAGACGGTCTCCGTTCTATTTCCTTGCGGAATTATGGGTAAGATCTGTCTAAAATCACCACCCAACATAACCGTTTTTCCACCAAATGTAGTGAAGTTTTGCTTCTGTTTTTTTAGCTGACAATAAGTCTTTCAAAGTTTTGTGTAGTGATTCAAAAGCATGCTTATGCATCATAGGTGCTTTGTCCCAAAAAATAAGGTCAATGTTCTCTATTAATTCAGCAAGCATTGTACCCGGTTTGATGTGGCAAAGTTTTTCTTCAGACAGCTTCAAAGGAATATTGAAGCGTGAATGTGCTGTCCTTCCATTTGGTAGAAGTAATGCAGCTATTCCTGATGAGGCAACCGGCAGAACGATATGTTTCCTTGATCGAAGTCTAGATATTATGGTTTGGTATAAGAAAGTTTTTCCAGTGCCACCTGCCCCATTTACAAAGAACAATTTCCCTTCCTTCTTTTCGATAGACTCCAAAATAGCATCGTAGACGACGCGTTGCTCATCATTCAACAGGTTGTATTGCGTTTCGTGTTTCAGTGTTTCGTCAGCAACATCGTAGTCTAGCTCTTGGTTCCACAAACTATTCCCAAGTTCTTTTAGCAATACTGATTTTATCTTTGGTATGCCTCCAAAATCATTCAATGAGCGTTCATGCATGCGCATCAACTTTTCCACTTCGATTAATGTATATTGCTCAAGGTTTTCATCATCCAGCTGTAGATTCTTATGACCAAGTATGCTATGCCTCTTATAAAGAATATCTTCGCTCATTGATTTCCAGGAATGTTCCCAAAGATCCTTAGGGCTTGATACGAAACAATTGATCAGGAATGTGACAAACATATCGCGGAGTTGGAATGGGGTATCCCATGTGCTACAGTCTAACATACTCTCATGCCATAGAGCATCGTTCTCTAAATACCCTCTTGCGTAGCAAACTGATTTGTAATCAGGGTATTTAACACCGTTAAACGTTTTGAGCTCATCGTAACTCCTAGGACCCTTAATCTTATTTATGAGGATCCTTAGGTAATAGCGATCACCTGATGATGGGTGAACAATTACTATTCTTCTGATTTGTACTCCCTTCTTACGTTCAGACCATACTTTAGTGTTATTGTTCCATACAAAACATTCAGGAATTTGCACGTACGTTAATGTTCGTGCGAACTCTGATCTTCTGCATAACACCATCCACTCAGTGAACATAGTTTTCTCGATCCCCGGCTTCCGGATAACACGTCCAAGATCATTTGTTTCTTTGACTGTGATATTATGTTCACCTTCCAAGTGAATGATTAGCTTTTGGACTGATGGTTTTCTTTTGTGTATGTGGAAAGCAAAGATTCGCCACATAGATTCACATGCTGATAAATAACGACACTCGATGAAGTCATGGATCTCATTTCGCTGCCTGGTGACCGCCTTCTTATATTTGTCAAAGGTACTCGTGTTATTTCCTTTTTTCAAGAACAGCAGTTGCTTTGTCAACACCCTTGGTTATGTACTTGAACATATACTTCACTGCACTTGTACGGTTACGCCATTCAACATTAATATGGGCTTCATATTTCTTAAAGATATCAATGTTATGAGGTATAACAGATGTGTTGTTCATGACTGCACCATCTTTTACCACATATGCTATTTCATCCTTGAGGCGTCGATATAAGGCATACCCTGGTTTGTCAATCGAAGTGTAGTCATTATATGGCCGATGATATTTTTTGGTGCACACTTTTTTCCATACATGGCGAATTGGGTTTAATGACTCCACATGGGCCATGGATCATGTGTTTTGAGACTAAGTTGTAACCTTCTGGGTCCTCTTCTTTGTTTGGGAGCTCGGCGGAAATAATTTTATCAACTTCTTCCGCACTTGGTGTTCTAGAAGAGTTACCAAACCACAATAATATATGTGCATGAGGAAGCCCTCTCTTTTGAAACTTTATTCTATGTAGAACTATAGAAATAGTAAGGGTAGTTATGTATTAGAAGACAAAAAATGAATTACGACTTAAATTTATGGTAACTAACCTGTTGTATATGGCTTGAAGAATGTTCCCTTTTTGAAGTCGTCAAGTAGTTGGTTCAACTTTATTTTAAAAACTGAGCATTCAATATCAGGTCTACCATTGGGAGAATCTCCACCATATGTTGCTAGATGTTGTTTAATCTCTTGCCAGTTAGGATTGGCCATCATTGTAATGAACAAATATGGGTTGCCGAATTGTCTGAAAATAGCCATTGCATCATGGTATTTCTCAATTAAGTACCGGGGTCCGCCAGTGAAACTTGGTGGAAGTATAAACCTCTGGCCAATGAGTTTGGCATCTGTGCCACCTTTGGTTACAGCGTCAAGGACGTTACTGTACAGCTCGTCCCTTGGACATCTTGATTGTTCCTGGCCCATCTAAGCCGATCCTATTCAATTGCTGTATAGACATCAACAGCATATTGATGTAGTAGGCGCCCTCCTTTTATCAATGCCATTCCTTGATTAAGCCTCGTCTGAATTTGGGAGGCGTAATACTGTCGTATAGTTAGGAATTGTCTTGTTTTTGAGGGGACAGTTTCAAGGTTTAATGGTATCTCGGGGTGGAAACCATACTCGCCATATGGGAACAAGAGCGGATATTGGAGGCTCATGTATAAAATATGGTCGTCGCGTATCTGCTGCAAAGTCTCTGATTGAAACTGGACCACTATATCACGTTCTCCAATTGTCAATGACATATCTCCTACAATTAGTCCTGCAACCTCACTCGTACTCGGTAGATCATATTCCTTTCCTTTCCCTTTATCTGTGACCAACCGAATAATGAATTCTTCGCCATAGTTGGTTTCATAGTAGTCATGTGCGTGTCGAAAAACTTTAGCTAAGCAATTATTCTCGTCTAGCATCTCAATAAGGCGCTTGATTGTTGTCTCATCAAGCTTGCCCTCGGTGGAGGTTTGCCCCATTGCCTTTAACCGGTTATTGACTTCATTGTTTGTGTCAAATATGTATAGCTGGAGATATTTAGGTAGCTGCCCTTGTGGCGGTATAAGTGACCCGATTCGGTGGTGTCTCTGACCTTGGATACAAAAAGTGAGCGGCGCTGGGGCGTATACCACACTATAATCCAACTTAGGTCCGGTTGATGTGAATGCCAATACGGTGTTGTAGATTTTGATGGTATCACGAAACCAATGGCACTCAAGTAGCTCTTCCAACACAGTGGGGGGTTGTTTCAGTAGGGGAAGCTTTATTTGGCCCTGGTTACAACATATTGTAAACCTTCGTTCTCCAGTTCTGGTGTATGTCCATGTGCTTTCGGATTCGGGTAAGGATATCGGGGAAAATGCCCATCGATATATTTTAAATCTATATTAATTAAAAGAAGAGTTTTTATAAAAATATATAAGTAAGATGATTATTTAGATGGCGTTCTAAGTCATTATTCTATATTTATTACTATTTTAAATTCTAAATGTTTTCAAATTTATAGTATTCTAATTTCCAATGAATAAGAATGTTGAATTTGTATACATGGTATACATTATTGGACATAATATATATATTTTACTATCCAAATAATACCGCGTCGAAACGCAGGGCCAGATAGTGTAAGTATTATTAGGCATAATCTATTGCACAGATATAAATGCATTGGAAATATGTACTTGTCTTCTTAGTTCGTGTGGAGCGGAAGCGATGTGGTCCTGATGGAGCGTTTAAAATGTGCGTTAATCCTCTAGCTGAGAATTGTAAAAGAATATAGAGTTTTTTGAGAACGTTTGTTTGCTAAGATACTTACGTTGTAGTGTAGTTGATGTTCGTTTGGATAGCAAGATGGTTTTTCTCATGCTCCGTGCATTTTTTTGTAATACTTTTTTTAAAACTAAAAATTATGAATATTACATGCGTAATACATTTGGTATTAATCATTTTGCTAGTGTTATAATTTTTTTACCGTAGAGTTCGCATTTATCACAACCACCTGTGAAATTACAACCGAATTAGTTTCATGAATAATTTTAATAGAATATTATATTTATAATAATCCATTTGAACTTATAATCATAATACTTCGGTTTGAACATTGGTTGATCCAGTATCTGGTGGGCTGTCAAAACAATCATTATTTAACAAACTATTTACTGAACACTTTTAGAATGCAAGTTTATTTTTTGGGAGAATATTGATACCTTTTTGTTTGGTGTGTGATCCAAGGTGATCCAAGGGTACGACCTCGTTTCCTTTTATGTGTGACCCCGGACGAAGATCTTTATGGTAAAAATTGGTTAATTGTTAATTTCTATATTGTCTGGTAATGGAAAATATAAGTTTTGTTGTCTTGTGGACACATGAGTTATAACACGGCTGATTGGTGTTTGTACGTGGATGAAAGTAAATAATCATATTAATAAAAAATTATGAGGCAAATGAATAGATTTGGCCTGCATCGTGGCAGTTTAATGATTAATTTTTATAAACAGTGGGATAATGCGATACTGTATACCTCGGCAAACAGATTTGGACATTTTTTTATATATATGAAATAAAGATAATTAATATATTAATTATTGGATAATTAACTCATATAGCCTGTTTTAAGTTTTTTTGTTACATAAATATCATTGAAGAGAAAAATTTGACAAAAAATAGCCTATTTCTTAATTTTCAAAATTTTGTTTTTTATTTTTTATTTTTTCAAATTTTAAACTCTAACTTTCTAATTCCACCATTTAAGAGCAAACTCTAATTCTAGATTAATTAGATCTAGGTGTATAATGTTTATTAACCTTTTCAATAAAACATTTTGGTTACTTTTTTTGAGAGGCATTTTTTATTAAAATTTTGTAGGACTATTATAGTTTATTTTTCTTCATTATTTCTTTAAAAAATGTACTGTTTAATATCATACATAAATTTTAATATTATGAAATACCATGTCTAAGTTTTTTTTAGTGTTAGCTAAAACAATATTCTATATGATATATTTTTTTGTCTTTGCAAATTTTTCCCGGTAAATTAATAGGAATTCAAAATGATATTGATTTCAAATCGAGTGATTTCAGTGGAAATGATTAAGAGCATTACAGTAATAGAATTTTATTATTCTTTGTTTTACAAAGAGATTTGGAAACTATACTAATTAATTAAAGCAATTTCTAAATTTGGACTGCACAAAATAACCGGAGCAGTTTGGGATTTGCTATTTCTCTATTCGAATATTTTTTCTAGGAAGACCAATTGAGTTTGACGAAATTGTATTCACGGTTGACCTATACATCTCTCTGTTTGATAGAGTATATTTTATTTAATTTTGAAGACAATTATTGGATCAATATGTAATTACTTAAAGCAGAGGGTTGTGGCTTACGATATTTAACAATGTGGTTATTTACATTGTGTTATTAGGTTATATTTTCTTAAATATAATAATAGGAATGAATCCAATAAATATAATTAACCATAAACCATATAAAATAGTATCTCATCTATAAGCGTTTAATAGATTTTTTTTTTGAAAATGATTCTTTTTACAAACTGAAAACTGATTTCAATTATAATGTCCTTGGTTTAAAAACTGAGGAACGGTGTGTCTAGTAATACTATGTAGCTTGTATTATTTATTTTGAAAACTAAGAAAAATGTTATACAACACAAATGGTTCAGGAAAAATATGATTTTTCTAGACAATTTTTTTTTGTAATCAGATATATGAAGATTAAATGAGTGTAAGAGGACTTGTTCACATATTCATATTGGCTGTATTGTAAGTGTTCTGTTGGTGGAATCTAACTTAGTTATTGTGTATGTGTGATATATCTTGCGGTCTACTTATAAAAGAAACAATCTATGTTGATATACTGCAAACGCACACAATATATAAAAAACTTTTTGTGGAGATGATGCAATATTTTAATAATATTACTGAAGTAAGAGTTTGTCGTACCTCCAGTATCAACGCCGGAGGTTGGAGCTGGGGCCTTCATTCCATTGATAGAACGATCTTTCACCAATAGGATTGCAAGTTATATATTTGGGTGAAGAATTATAATTATTGACATATAAATTTTTTCATAAGCTTACGTAGTTTTCCGGAGTTGTGTCTTGCTAATAGCTTGGTAAAGAATTCCAATGGATGGATTAGAATCGAATTCGTGTATTCCTAAGAGGAAGTTGAGGCTTTTTTTTTTTGCTTTGTTCTTTGTGGAATAATAATATTCTTGAAGAGGAAGGTTGGGAAAGGATATCAATGCCTGAATATATGTTGTTGTTTTCTTATATTTTCAGAAGATAATATCGTAGTAAATAGGTTTGACTTAATAATTGGGTCCGAAATTTATGCCACGTTTTCCGTGCAATAATGCTAAAACAAAAAAAATCAGCAGATACCTCAAAGACGTTATGATCTATTACATTTTATATCTCCTTTTCTAATTTAAACTTTATCGAGAATGAAATTTGGGTGATATATTTATTTAATGGTGTTTATTTTTTATGGATCATATCATGGGTTAGAGATTAACTATTTAAATATTTCTCAATTATTTGCATTTATGTAATATCAATATTTAAATAAGCAGAAACAAAATTTGAAATGGTTGCAAGGAAAAAAATTATCCATTCCAAAAAAGTAAACTGTTTGCAAGGGATAAGAAATCTAAAAGATTCAAACTGGAAAATAAGACTGAGTTTAAAAGTAGACAGGAAAACAAAACTTGAAATGCAAGTAACCCTTCAATCCATGAGAAGATGAATGGTGTCTCTAATTCGCACGCTTAGGGCGTTTGGCTGTGGCTGGCTCAGCGCTGTCACAACTTTTGTTGACCCCATTCTCGACATAATCTTCACGGCTTTTGGAAGGTTCACAAACACCATGTGTAGACATCAATAAATCATTGGATGCTCCAGCAATGATGTTTTCTTCTGAGGCTTGGATAGATGATGGGGCAGCTGGGGAGAGGATCTTGATGACAGTTAGTGCTCGGGTCATTCCTGTCAAGTTGTGAGCAGTAACCTTCACACTGAACTTATGCGTCTGTCCAATGGCGTCGAGTAGAGGTTGTGGCACATGCACTTTGGAAATCAGCTCCTTTGTCTCCATTAGCCTAACATTTAAAATTAAAGTGTAAGTTTAATAACTTGGGGATGATGAAATAACCTGTATATTTACCTCGAAGTAGCTACTAACTAATTCCGATGCATGCTTCCCAGCAAGCTCACGACCAGCATCACCCAACAGGACAAAAACAGCTTGTTCACTTCTGTCATAGACAGAAATCCTTGCTCGGTACCTGTAATGAAAATGTTAGAAGCCAACAACAGCACAAATGTAATAAGTAATGAGGTTAGAGCTCATACTGTGCTTCACCGGCAATGTCGTCCTTCTCACACTTTGGAAACATCAGTGACGTAGGGCCTTTGATTGCCTTAGTCTTGCACCCACCACAACCAATGTAATACCATGCAGAGCCATGCACAACATCATCGATCGTGGAAGTGCACTCAAAAAGTGCATCCTGCAAACGTGTGTGAAACAGTGATTTCATTATGTAAGCGTTATNAATGTTAGAAGCCAACAACAGCACAAATGTAATAAGTAATGAGGTTAGAGCTCATACTGTGCTTCACCGGCAATGTCGTCCTTCTCACACTTTGGAAACATCAGTGACGTAGGGCCTTTGATTGCCTTAGTCTTGCACCCACCACAACCAATGTAATACCATGCAGAGCCATGCACAACATCATCGATCGTGGAAGTGCACTCAAAAAGTGCATCCTGCAAACGTGTGTGAAACAGTGATTTCATTATGTAAGCGTTATGAAAAGAATACGTAGTATAGGGCTTTATTTGTACCTTTGCGTCAGGCTGGTCGATGTAAGAGAAAATTTCAGCAATAGTTAGTGTCTCAGGCTTTGTCACAACCTCTGCATTAACTTTCTTAGCAATCTCTGGGTTAGAGCTCAACCTGAGACAACGTTAAAAAACAATTACTTGAGATAAAATGCTAACTCATCCCTTGTAATACAAATATACTAACCATGTCAGATAGTCTCTAGTTGGTGGGACATCATGGTCAATAAAAACGCGTGAAGAGGACATCGAGGTGAGAGCGAAGGTACCTATCGTATGATGAGAACATAAATATTATTTTTCTTTATATGTCATGTTCTTTAGAGAACATAAATTATGAAGTGGTGAAGAACATACCGTAAAGGTCACCTCTGAGTTCACAGTTGGACTCAAAATCCTCGTAAGTATGGAACCTAAAACGGTCCTCAACGAAAGCCACAGGACTGTCCCAAAGAGCGGACAACTCAGAGTTCTAGAAGGAAACGGTAACACTTTCAGAAGCTACCCGATAGACAACCTTGCTTTTAGACCCGTAGAAGTTGAAGAGACTATAGAGATATCCTTGTCTCATTTCTGGCAAATATTTTTTAATTCTTCCTGGTGGAATGAATCCCTGAATAACAGTTCCCTGCAAAAAAATTTTTACAAAACCGTAAGACATAAGATTGAATAAAAATAACATGATTTTAGTTTTAAACTGGAGACAAAATTTGGAGATCCGATACCTGTTCGTCGATGAGAAGCATTTCTAGACCGATGAATGTCTTTTTAATTGGGTTTCGAGCTTCCCAGAAATGGATCAGACGGAAGCGTAGCTCAGATTCGTGGGGGCCTAGCGATACATCTTTGAACAGCATGACCTCATGATCGTTGAAGGATGATACGGGTGACTTGCCGTTTGGTTTTGACGCCACCACATGAGATTGATTGGAATGGATCCTGGGATCTGCGGAGGCGGAGACAGAGGATTTACCGGTGGGTTTCATCGCCATGGCTTAAAATTGATCGGAGGAAATTTGAAGATTTAGGGTTTGTAAAAATGAGAAGCAAAGCATCATATAAATATGGACAAAGACGGGTAGATGAAGCCATTACTCTACAGTAAAGAAGAGGATTGATGAAGGAGAGAGGATAAGAAACAGAGGAGAAAAATTGAAACGCAGAGGCTGGGAAGGCGAAGCATCGAGGAAGAAAGGTTTGTGTCGAAGTGTTGTTTTTTTAGGGTTTCTAGTGGGATCGGGTGGGGTAAAACCGGGTGGGCTCTGTAGCATTCAGATTAATAATGTTTTCTCTTTGAGCCCACTTTATTTTAAGCCCATTCGTTTCTGTTAATTATATCAGGTGAGCCCAAACGAATTAGAATCAGGCCACCTTGTCAGCCCATACGTAATAACACTAAAGCTTTTAACTTCTGATGGGCTGTGTATTATGACCTGCTGACTTGGCTTTATGAAATGTTTTGATTGGAAGAATTTTCCTGCCCATGTGGCATACCTGAAAATCCTTTATATTGGCCTTTTAGTAGAGTATAGATAAATGTGACCGGTCTGGGCTTAGGCATTTGGGTCGGGTTTGGTTGGTTCGTATCTGTCCTTTTTTTTTGGTTCTAAACATTTGGACCCAATTAGATATTTACAAATTTTCAATTTGGGTTTGAGTTGGTTGGTGTCAGATCTGAGCCGGTTTGGGTCTATAATTCTAATACCCGTAAAATACATGTAGTTTTTGGATATATTTCAGATTCAAGTCGATTCGGGTATTCAAGACCCAAAATACCCAAACTGGAACCAAAATCCCAAAGTATCCAAAAACCCGAAAATATTCAAATATCCCAAAATACCAAACAATTTACTCGAAGCTGACCCGAACATCCAAAAATACATGAATTTTTAACCAAATACCCAAATTATATTTTTTAAAATCAAAGTTTTACTTGAAACCTGAAACTATAACCAAAAACCCGAAACCAAAATTTTAATAATATTTGAAAACCAAAAATATACCAAAACACACAAATATACATAATTATACAATAAATTTCGGGTATCCGATCGGGTACCTAAACACCAATACCCGCACATCCAAAGAAAGAGAACCTAGTATATACTTTAGCATAAACTCAAATTTGGACCCAAACCTATATTTCAGGTTGGTATTGATACAGATTTTTGGATCCGAATAAACTGCATAGGCCTAGACCAGTCGGTCGAGCCGTGAGTCGTTTATTTATCTAATTATGGATTATGTTAAAAATTATTTGAGTTAACTCAAAAAATGGTTAAATAAATTTGCTAAAATCAGTGTGTATGTTCAATATCAAAACTCAATTTTTCCAAATTTTAGTTACAAATTAAAAAAAAGTTAAAAAAATAAAAAAAAAATCAAAAATTTACACTATTTTTAACATTTACCTAACAAAACTGCAAAAAAAATATTTTCCAATCAAACATTATTCCGCACCACTTGTTTTGTTAATTATATATTATTTAGCCATATTATTTATTCAAAAACCACTATTATTTTATTAATTAAATAATTATTCAATACCGTAAATATATATTGTCATCAATTAAACAATACTAGGTGACTGGTCCGCACCCTGTGCGGGCATAAAATTATTCAAAATATTGAATAAATAGTGTATAGTTTTAGAAGTTACAGATTTTATATTATCACTAAGTAGAATTGTAATGTATATATGTTGTAATTGTATATTTTAAGTGAATAATATATTTACGTTCATATTGTTTTGTTAAAAAGTGACATATTTAAAGAAAATATGATAAAAGTTGAAATATAATCCATAAATAATATAAATTAAGAAGTACAATTCTCGATTAAGAAAACAAAATCCATTAGAAACCTGCAAAAAATTAATAAGTTTTGTAAGCAATTGGACATCAATAAAATAATTTGATACATTTATAAATTTATAAATTTTGTTGAACATAAAATAATATTAAATTTACATACCATCATCGAAATAGTCTGAAAACTGGTTTGTAGTCAACTACAATCGGTCTCCTAACCCATCACTATTTATCTGGTAATAAAAAAAACAAATATCTGAATCAATTTATAAATTTTAATTTTTTTATTAGATAAAAAATAGATTAAAAATTACAACATTCATTGTTTTTGTCTGCGACTTCCTGTGTTTATCAGTTATTAGGATTTTTAATCCAGATCTCGACTTTACTCTTGAAAGTGCAATGAATAACTGGCCATGAGAGAACACTGGTATAGGTAGAAACAAATCAACATTTTGCAGCATTTGACCTTGACTTTTATTGATGGTCGTCGCGAAAGCCAAGGTAACTTGAAACTATCTTCGACGCATTCTAAAAGGAAACTTTGTGTCAGGTGGTGTGACAAACATTCTCAGAATCCAAACTATTAGTGCATGAACAATTCTTATAGAAATTGACTCACCAACCAAACAGCTGTCATCAAACTTTCCACCAAGAACATCACTGTAATCCACAAAATACTTCTCGGGAACTTCACTTGGAAAATCATCAGCTTTTGCAACAAAAGTTGTGTGAAAGAAGCCAATTTTGGATGGATGTGTGCTTGTCCGATAATCACCAATAGCATTGTACACTTTGAATAACGGGACAACCATCGCATTGCCCTCAGTTAGATCGTCTTCAAATTTTCTGATGAGCTGTTCACCAATTGAAGCATGAATTCTTGTCCCCTGATTGAAAATATAAAAGTTATATTAGTTAAAAAAATAAATGATAAAAGTGGTATGAAAAGAGAATAAGTAGTTATGAAACATTATTACAATTGTAAGAAAAAAAAAGACGGTTTTGAGTTGAAAAAAATATAATAATATCATTACTTACTTCTTTATCAACGAAAACCATTTCGATGGTGTTTCCGGATTCTTTGTTATAATTTCCCCACAAGCGAATAACCCTAACTTTAATATGCCATGTATCTTTACAAGGTTTTAATTCTCTAACATAAGAAACTCTCTTTTTGGGGAGGTTGAACCATGGCCATTGTTTTTTTTTGCTAAACTGTAAATATCATTTCTCAGAAATGAAAGTTTTGGTTACAAGATTACTTGTACCCATGGTTTGCTTTGACAGCCATTCTGATTTTTAGGGACCGCAAAAATTTCTAAAAAAAAAATTAAGAACCTAACAAGTTAACTCAAACACTTCCAAGTAAATGGACAGCTAGAACTAACTAGAATTGTAGGACAAATACAACAATATAGATTTCCTATAACCAAAGCACTTCTTGCACAGCGAGAATGAACTGCAAAGCAAGAGAATAAACTGTGAGGAAGCTCCGTCGAACTCACCGAAATGGCTCCAACAGCTTTAACGGCAGTGGCTGGCTCCCACCCCGGGGCACCGCTGGAGGAGGAAATCAAACAGAACGAACCCCTAGCTATCTCGACAGAGAGCGAAATGTAATCCCCAAGTCCACACTGCATGACAAGTAAGCACGAGTTACGGTCAAGCGCAGGCGGTCAAATCAGGCTCCATCCGGCCACGTGACACATAAGGTACAGCAAGTGATAGAACCCAGGACCTGGACCAGGACGTGGAGCAGACTCAGCAAGGTGACCAGGACGATCAGATCAGTCCAACTGAGGTTCACAGCCAGTCAGCCGTACCAGATCAACAGACAGAGCCGTGTACCGGATCGACCCGCGTGCACCCGGACGCGACCTAAGGATGGATCCACGACCTGATGACCGAATCAGCCAACCCACAGGCGTTCTTCCCCGACCCATTCGTCATTCTAGAGCCAACAGTCAAGCCAGAACCCATGATCATCGAGAAGAATCAGATTGCGGACTTAGCCTGTCCTTCCTGGCCCATTTGGGACGCACCGCACGACCGGATCAGGCTGATCACGACCTTTCCGACCACTTTGATGATATCATGATGATCGATGCTTCCAACTACTCCAAAGGAAGGTTACTTAAGCTCTCTGAAGATTTAGGTCGAGCTATCTCTTCATCCGTTCATGGATCATCGATGATCGACGTTGCGGGCAGCCTTACGAACGTCCTGCTCCTTAACGCGGACGACCTGATCATCACAGCATGAACCTGGACACATCATGAACCTGGACAGTCAATGAACCTTGCCAAGTCTCCCTCAGTTTTCGAACTTTGACTAGTCTTGGTCAAATTTCTATTTTCTATGTCTTGTTTTCATTCATTTCTATTTTCAATGTTGTCTTTTCCCACAACATTCTTTATGTTTCTTTGACTCACAAACCTTATAAATAAGTGAGTATCCCATGAATAAAATTCACATCGATTTTCTTACTTCTCTTTTGAGTTTTCTCTCATTGTTCTTTGCTTAGAACATTCATACTTCTCTTGGTGAGGTCATCTCCAAGTGAATCACTTCGTTGAGTTGGACCGGTGCGTCACATCCGGCAGCCTTCGAATCTCTGGTAGTATCTTTGGGCTATTCCGCAACCCATTGTGTCACGCCTCGATCCATCAGCTCTCAATCCTTCCGGATCTGAGTCCATATCATCCATACTGAAAGAGTGATCCTTATTTTGGATCTATCAAGTGGTATCAGAGCCACTCTTCCGGTAACTCTATTATTATTCCATCTTTTCATCTTCCATTTTCTTAAACACTTCTTCTTCTACCTTTCTTGAACCCGGGCCCCTCATTACCCACCATATCTAAAAAAAAAAAAGATCTAAGTTTATGCTGTAAAAAATAAAAAAAAGAGAGAGAAAAGTTTATTAAAAAATAAAAAAAAAAAGAAAATTTAAGTTTGTTTGTTTTGTGGTGTGGTGGTGGAAGAGAAAGCCTGCTGGCCGAAGAGAAATCCTGTTGGCCGAAGAGAAATCCGGCCTTTGAGGTGGTTAAGGCGGGTTTCCTTTTGAAATCTCTTATCTTTCTCTCTTGATCATTTGTGGTTCACTTGGATTTTCTCACTGGGTGATCTAGTTTGCTCTCTTAGAACTTTTGGAGGAACTCTCTTGTGTGATTACCAAAAATTTGAGTGAAACATGTGTGTGGGTGAGGATAAACACCTGAGAGTGTGAGGTTTTTACTCTAACTTTACCTTGTTTAAGTTTTCAGGAAACCATGGGCAGTGAAGAAGAAAGAAACCGACCCGGAAACTCACATGCCGGATTATCTAACTTGCAAATGCGTGCTCTCAATGACTCTAAGTCTAACTTGTTGAATACATGTTTGGAGGCGATCCATCAAAGGCTAGATGAACTTCAGGGCCGACCAACTCAGTCTCAAAACAGAACCAGGCCTGACCGCCCAAGGAGACACAGCCGGTCCGACCTTGAGATCCGAGAAGAGTCTTTTGATGAAGATCAGTCCATCAACCGACCAAGAAGAGCTCCTAGACATCAAAACCAAGGTGATGTCAATCCATTTGGTAGAAATGAAAGAACTAATGATGGATTGGGTGGTTTAAAATTGAAAATTCCAAGTTTTGAAGGCAAGAATGATTCGGATGCTTTTCTTGAATGGGAAAGAAAGATTGAACTTGTTTTTGATTGTCAAAACTTTTCTGATATTAAAAAGGTTAGACTTGCTGCTGCTGAGTTTACTGGCTATGCTATTAACTGGTATGATCGAGTTGTGACTAGCAGGAGGAGAGCAGGTGAGGCGCCAGTTGATACATGGGATGAGCTTTCCATGCTGATGCGGAGACGCTTTGTTCCTGACCATTACCACCGGGATCTACATCATAAACTCAAGCGTTTGCTTCAAGGTTCTAGATCAGTTGAGGACTATCACCATGAGATGGAGACCTTGATGATCAAAGCTGATGTAGACGAGCCCTTAGACGCCACCATGACCAGATTTCTTACCGGGCTCAACCGGGACATACAAGACCGCATGGAGCTGGAAGAATATGACAGCATGGAGCAGATACTACACAAGGCCGTGCTGATCGAACAACAAGTCAAGAGAAAGGGTCTCTCTAAACCAACCTTTGCTTCTAAACCGATCTTTGCTTCCAAGACAAATTATCAAGACAAGGGTAAGTCTTCTTCCACAAATACAACTTTTAAGACTAATGTCCCTGCTCGTGTTGATAGAAAAAAGAAAGAAGAGGCTACCAAACGAACCAGAGACATCCAATGCTTTAGGTGTCATGGCCTTGGCCACTATGCCAACCGATGTCCAAACCAAAAGGTGATGGTGCTCTTGGAGAATGGAGAAGTCGAATCTGAAGAAGACAAGGAGGATCTCGGACCAGTGTATGATGATGATGATGAGGAAGAAGCACTTGACTTCCCAGTTCATGGCCCCCTTCTTGTTACTAGAAAAACTTTGGACGACACCTTTGATCCCAACTTTGATGAGGAGGCCGAAGACGTGATCGATGAGTTTTGCTCAACCTTTGTGGAGAGTTCTGATCCGATCTATGATGAGGATGTTCTTGATGAGCCGAGCCAAGGTTCACTACTGGTTACTAGGCGTGCCTTGAGTGTCCAACCGAAATCCAATGAAAAAGAACAAAGGGAGAATCTCTTTCACTCTAGATGTCTCATTTCTGATAAAGTTTGTTCTTTGATTATTGATGGAGGTAGCTGCACTAATGTGGCTAGTGACACCCTTGTAAAGAAACTTGGGCTTGTTACTCGACCTCTTTCTCGTCCTTTCAGGTTGGAGTGGCTCAATGAGGCAGGGGAACAGTATGTGAAGGAGCAGGTCACAGTTCCACTCTCCATTGGTCGATATGAGGATGAGGTTGTGTGCAATGTGCTTCCCATGGATGCTTGCCATGTTCTTTTGGGCCGGCCTTGGCAATTTGACAAGAAGGCAGAGCATGATGTCTTCACAAACCGGCACTCATTTGATCACAAAGGAAAGAAGATCACCTTGATGCCGTTGTCACCTTCAGAAGTTCATCAAGACCAGGTCCAACTTAAGAAGAACCGAGACCAAGACTCTAAGGCTGATAAACCTGAAACCAGTACAAGAAATTCCAACTTCTTTGTCAAAGAAAGTCAGGTAAGGAAGTCTCTTTCCTCTCAAAAGCCATTCCTCTTACTAGTTTATAAAGAGTCTCTTTTGGCCTCATCTTCTTCTGACCTTGCACCAGAGATTCCGAGTGAGATTTTAGGTATCTTGCAGGATTATTCTGATGTGTTTCCAGAAGAAAATCCAAAAGGATTACCACCAGTGAGAGGCATTGAGCATCAGATCGATCTCGTCCCGGGCGCCTCTCTACCGAACCGACCAGCGTACCGCACTAATCCGGTCGAAACCAAGGAGCTGCAGAAACAGATCAACGACTTGCTTGAGAAGGGATACAT